>FIZT01058244.1:0-25614 GCA_900065295.1 Paracoccus marginatus
TCTGAGTTGAATTATGGTCGTCAGAATTTGCTCTTGCTACCTCATCGAAAAATCCTATGGGCGCCTATGCCCCTCTCCCTTTCTTTCCACCTGTGTAATCACGAGGCATGGAGGTATGTTTCGTCGCTGAAATTAATACTGGCGAAGCAGCTTTTTTAAAATTCCTGTGACGTAATTAAAATCTTGGTAGGGCGTTCAGAGTGAATTTTATCGCGCAAAAAATAATCGTAGGGATTTTTTTGCGTTGCGTTGGTGATGGCTCGATAAGAATAGCCATCGAGAAAATAATGTTCAAGTCTTCTACTTTAGAAAAAATGCGTCGAACGAGCGGTATAGCTCTCGAAACCAATAGTGAGATCACTTTTTCGAAATAAGTTCCTTCGCTGGTGACTCCCATCCCTCATTCTGCCCTCGTTTTATATGTCTTTAGGAGTCAATTAAATTACGTAGTACGCGCCCAACTGCATTCGTCAGTCGAGCTGGAGGTGTTTTCTTCAGTTTTTTTTCGAGCGATTACATACTCTCCGAGTCGATATTAGTGAACCCTATCCCTAAATAAATAATTGGTCATCATCGATGACGTAGAATGGCTCTGTTGCGAACTTTCGATCGTCTTGTACGTACATATATACGTAATTGGAGAAAACATTCGACATATTGAATAAGTAATAAAACCAGCCAGTATAATGGTCAAGAAGGAGGGGGAGGGGTCATTGGCTAGGTCGATGGCGTAGGGGTCGTCGCTATAGCACTTCTTTTTTTTCACGATATGACGAAACGTATTAATGCGTCTACGTAAATATATTATTATTATCTGTACGATACCGACGACGACGACGGCGCCCTTTACTTACACTTGTCGCGTATTGTATACGATCGTAAATTCGTAATCACGTCGTCCTCGTCGTCGCATAGCTTTTGGCGAGAAATTTTTTCTCCCTCAACAATCGAAACCACCGCTTATTTAATCGACGAAAGGTATCGGCCGGCAGGCAGGCAGGTACTGTGTGGCAGGGTTTTGGGTGGACCGACGCAGCGCAGCAGACGCCGTCGTCGCCGCGAACTCGAGCGCCCATTCGTAACGTGCATGACCTTGACGTAGTCATTTAGGCGGCACGCGAACATCATCGCGAGGAATTCAACGTAAGAACGCGCGGTCGCCGCGCCGCTGCGTCACGTTGTCGGCCCGACCAAAGAAAAAAATCTCACTTTCGTATACACGACACGAGTAGTAGACGTTACCATGGTGTGTTGTGGCCTGGTTCGCCGTCTCTGTCTGGTCTACGACTACGACTACGAGTATCTGGCCGATTCTCTGTGCTGGCTCGTTCAACAGCCAGCGAGCTAGTACGGTGGCGCAGGGCAGAGAATGAGAGAGACCGACAACGACGGCGTAATAATTCTTTTTTCTACGCGGATAATTAACGGGGCCGAACCGACGATGGTCAAGACGATTCGCCGATGTACATACGCCAGTAATTACTTGCGGAGAATCGTTATATTGTCAGCGTAATTGACGTATATATTATGGCAGCGATGTACTACGTACACGTACGTGTATTATGTGTTCGACATAATCGTAAAATATCACCTTTTTTTTTTCTTTCGCTTCCCTTCGCTCGCTCTTCGTTCATCGTACAACATACTATATTCTTCGACACCCGAGCGCAGGTTGAATGACTATTATAGACGCGACGACGCGACGATAGTGAATACTTGGGTGTAAATTTTTCCTAATGCATTTTTACGCGTTGGTCGGCGTATTAGTACGCGAAAGTATGTACACTACGCACAGAAGAAGCTACGGAACACGGAGCGGAAACGAGTTATTTAATGGGTGACTGACGGTGTCGACGAGACGATGATTATGTATTATTATTACTATTCGATTTGCTGCGCCATCATCGCACCCATCGCATCGTTCGCAAGTATCGATTACCGTGTGTGTTAAGTTGAAGAATTACGACGACGACGAGGCATTAATTAGGTTTTTTTCCTCTCGTGCTTCGTTCGACGTGTATAGTTTACGATCGATGGATGGCGAGCGATCTTATCGCGGGAGCGATTAAATCAGATTGCCAAGTGTTGTCGAATCGATGCGACGAGGTGACAATTAGATTAAAGTGTGCTGATTTATATGGGATAGATTTTGCGATGTGCGAAGGGAGGTGAAGTGGCGAAGCACGTGTAACGAATCGGATTCGAATTTAAGTCGAGGTTTTTAATTTATTTGCGATGCTTTTTTTGCTCTCGCCAATTTTTTAGCATTCGGGGGTTTTGATGGGGCGAGGAGGAAAGGGATTGATCTCGTTGTAGAGTGGAGAGTTGGAAATTTGGTGAAGAATTGATAATTTTGAAAAATGTAGAAACATTGAATTTCTTGGGGGAAAAATCAAAAATTGGATGAGATTGACATTTTGAGTAAATTGTGGAAACGGCGTTTTGTAAAGATAACTTGCCTCAGTAAAAAAAGAAAATTTTTAAACGGAGTGACGTTTGAAAGGTTTGAAAATTTTTGAAAAATCAGGAAAAATTTGACGAAAAAATTTGTGAGAAATTGAATTTGAAAAAATCAAAATTGAAAGAAAATTCGAATGCAAAGACAGAAACTGAAAAAAGAAAAAGGAAGTAAAATTTTTGAAATGAATTGAAATTTTAAAAAATTGATATTCCTTAAAAGTCAAACTTGAGAAAAATCCGAATTTTGAAATAAAAGTTGACTTATTGAAGAGAATTATAATTTGAAAATAATGTTCGTGAAAAAAAAAAATTTGAAAAAATTGTGTATAAAACAAAACTAATGAAAAAATTGAAAAATGATTTGAAAAAAGAAATGATAAAAAAAAATTGAAATTCCAAGAGACACCAAAATTGAAAAAAAATTAAAAGTCAAAATAAAAAAAGAAGAAAAAATGATAAAATTGGAGTTGAAAACAAATTTTCCTAAAAATAAGAATTTTGAAAGCAAATTGAATTTTGAAAAAATATTGAAAAATTAAAATGAAAAAACCTAGTAAATGAAAATTTTTGAAAAATTATCAAAAAAATCAAAATTATCGAATTAAAAACAAAGTTAATGAGAAAATTTGTAAAAAGAAAAGGGACAAATAGAAATTTGGAAAAAAATCAAATTGAAAAAAAAATTGAAAATCAAAAAAAGACGATTCGAAAATAATTTTGAAAAAAATAAAATGAAGAAAATGATGAAAGAAATACAGTAAAAAAATTCTGGAAAAGTCGAAATGAAAAAAAAATTCAAGTTGAAAGCGAATTCTTCTAAAATGGGAATTTTGAAGGAAACGAATATGAAAAATTCATATAAAAAAATCCGAGAAAATCAAAATTTTTTCCTCACAATTTTTTTGAAAATTTTCAGTTCACGACGAATTCGACTTGAAATAAGTACTTTTTCTTTTCGTCTCGAAAAATTACATTTCAAATTTTCTCCTTCCATTGTTGCTCTTTTTTTTGCCACCTCCTTCGGTCAATTTTCTCGTCTGTCCGGATTTGAGATTGGTCGTTGTAACAATCGAACCGAGCTAGGGTATGAACTCGACGAGGACACGCACATCTTACGTCTAGCGTGTAATTAAAATAACCTATTGCCTGGCTAGGTAATATCTAATTATTGGAGGAAACGAAGGGAACGCTTTACTCGTTGGCGAAGGTGAAGAGTGTACAATCTGTACATACGTATACGTACGTAGGTATGTACCAGAGTCCTACACCGATACGGGTATGAAGCGACTATACTCGGAGTCGTACTCGTTTCAAAACGACTCATAGGAGTCGTTGTTAGGTACTCGAGTCGGTTTGAAGCGATTACAACTCATACCCGTTATCGTCAAAACGACTCATTTTCAATCAAAGCGACTCATGTTTGTTCAAAGTGAAAAACTTAAATGCATTCTCTTATCTGTATCTGTTCTACGCAACACTAGGCAGGTAGCAGATAATTCGCTAGCGTACGTAACTACCCTACGTATAGGTACGCAATACGCATTGTTCACATCCCCCACACCTACTCCCAAACGATTACCGATTCATACTCGAATTCATACTCGGAGTCGTTTTTATCAAACGAGTACTTTATCGGCAGAACGACTACTTTGATAAGAAGTGATTCGACTCAGAGTCGAATCGGTAGTCGAAAAAACCGACTACCGACTCTACTCGATAATCGAGTCGTGTAGGACTCTGGTATGTACTATAGGTAAGTTGTGCGTAGCACGTCCGGCGATGTCGATATGATAACGCTTCGGCCGGCGTAATCTTCCTGGTTAGTAAGAGGCGATGCGTCTTGTATTGCCATGTCCGTTTTAGGTGTCCGTCCTTGGGGTAATTAGCTCGCTGCGAAGCTCTATGCTCGCCAAGAGGGAAACGATCGATTCGATGCACGTAACGGTGACGCGGTGTAGCCGAAGCTTCGGTACGGCGCGGCAGCTAGGCGAGTATTCGACGACCCCGATTGATTTACCACCACCAACCACCGCCAGCCGAGTGCCGCAGGAGAAAAGAAAAATCACGACGCCACATACTTATATCTATCTACGTACAAGCCACGTATTGCATGCAGCAGCATAAAGGCAGCATCGTCGTCGTCGACGGTCGACCTTGTTTATTCGCTCATCTTTGCGATGTCGAGATCGACAGCAGCGACTGGCAGGCATGCAGTCGACGGTGACGGCAACGTAGATGCTCGCTGTCGGGTTTCCATTTCCATCTCCGTGCATACATACCATCATAATACTCTCATTGTGTACGTCTGTCTGTCCGCAGTATGTAGTACGTCTTATAAGTATGTGTAATATGAACATATAATGTAACCTAATGCAGCCTCCGCGTCGATGCATCCGTTCGTACATCGCTCGTCTCTCCTCGCTCGCCTCTTCTGTACGCGACTCGACTCGATATTGTGGATCTGCGATAGCGAGTCGTGCCTCGGCCGAGCCCAGCCGCCACGTCGCGTCGCGTCGCCGCATTATGCAATCTTCGCGGTATTCCGTCCGTCTATCCGTCTTTATCACGAGCGTATCTTTCTTGTCGGGCTGGTTGTCGTGATGATACCATACCGGTCTCCACGGTCTGCGCGCCTCTCCCGTTCCATTCGCTTATCTTGGTCGCTGCGCGGAGATGCATTTATAGCGTCGCGTGCATGTGTACTGTGTACGCTCTGTCTCTCTTTCTCTTCATGATGAAGACTCATCTCTGGTTAGCGGTAGTGGTACGTGTACTCTATGTATAAATGCACATTGCACACAGTCTGATTAATATAATCCACGAACGTGACGCAGATTGTATTGTTTTCGAATAAATGTACGTACTTTATAGCGTGTATTATACCACGGATACGTACCAAGCAGTCTACGCCCGCCTCCGAGCCCCGCAGCCGGTGGCGGGTATCGGGCCACCTGCGACCAGCCGATAAGACCCGGACTGGTGCAACTGCGAAGTAATTCACAAACCAGTTTACGCCATCGTCTTACTCACTCACGTTCGTTTAGAGAAAATTCTAGGAAAAAATTGCATTCTAATTGCATGTAGGTAAGACGCTACGAGGGAGAGAGAGCCAAGGTGGATTTTCAAAGCTGTTGCATTGCATGCCAGACCGCAGACTTATGTACGTAGCTACGTACCTACTCGTGTGCAATGTACTTCACATGTGTATTTTGACGCGAAGCGAAATCGTATTTTTTTTTTTTTTTATCTGTTTGCGAAGAAAAAATTCGCAGATTTATCCTGTCTGCGTCTACCAGTCGCGCCGGCCGGAAAAATTGCCGCGATTGGAGGGGTGCGGCGGGGACGCGCCAGACATCGAACGGCGCGACGATCGAGGTCGTTTGAAAAAATTGCATCAAGGTTATGTCATGTCGCGTCGTGGTGCGAACGGTTCGAAGAAGGGTGGAGAACTGCTGCACGAGCGGAAAATTTTAAATGGCTGTGTTTTATTTTATTTTTCGACGAGTAGGTGCTTTCAGAATAATCATTGGTGGCTCATTACGTTGGTCGTATCAGTAATTGTTTCGATTTTCAAATTTTGATAATCGACCTTTTCTTCGATTTATCCTTCGTCTTGATCGTTTGAATAATTTTTTCGATTCGTTATTGATCAATTTGGTAATCGTTTTTCGAATTATGATTCGATTCTAATTGACCGATCGATCCTGTTGATTTCGATGAATCAATCGATTTTGGTGCATCGATTTTCTACAATTTGTATTTTTCTTTGAATTCGACGTAATTTTCGATTTCGATTGATTGACTAAATTTTCATGTTGGTTTTTCGATTCTATAATTAGTCGATCGATTATTGTGATTTCGATAAATCGATCAGTTTCCGATTTAGATTTATCAATTAATTTTCAGTTTCGAATTATGTTTCGGATTCATTGATTTCGATTGGTCGATTTTTTTTTAATTTCGATGTTTCGATTTTATTCAATCGATCGCTTACCTTGATTTCGATAAATCGATCAATTTTCGATTTCGATGTTTCGATTTGTTTCAGTTTTGATATATTTTCATTTTTCTACGAATTTGCCCCAATTTTCTATTTCGATTAATCGATCGATTTTTCGAACTGGTTTTTCGATTTCGAATTTTCGGTATATTTGCTGAATTTAAATTACGATTTCAATTAGTCGATTGGTATATTCGATTTTGATAAATCGATTAAGTAATTTTTAAAGTCGATTTTATCGATTTATTATCGATTATGAATTATTTTAAAAAAATTTGAGTCATACTTCAATTTTGTCTTGATTTCGATAAATCGACTGATTTTCGATTTCAATGTATCGATTTTCTTCAATTTTTTCGATTTCGATTAATCGATCTATCTTTTGAACTGACTGCTCAATTTCGACTTTTCGATGTATTTTTTGAATTTAAATTTTCAATTTTCAATCTTGAGTAGTCGATTGGTATATTCGATTTCGATAAATCAATTGAGGTAGTTTTTAAAGTCGATTTATCAATTCATTATCGATTATGAATCATTTAAAAAGGTTTTGAGTCATGCTTCGATCGTTTTGATTTCGATTAATCGACTAATTTTCGGTTTCGATGCATCGATTTTTTAAAATTTTGATAAATTTTCGTTTTTGTATCAATTTGATCCAATTTTCGAAGTTTTCGATCGATCGAAAAAATTTTCGAATTCATCTCCTCTCTCGACTTGAAAATTTCGAAATGTTTTTGATTCGTTTTTTCGATTTCAGCTGGTCGATCGATTCATTTGATTTCGATATATTGTTTTCATTTTCAATATCGATGAATTGCGGGCATTATTTAAATTATCGCTTTGAACTTATCGATCCAATAATTTTCTGGTTATCTCGATTTCGAGAATGCCCCCTCCCTCCCTATTCATTTCGCTCAATATTTTTCTACGCATAGAAAATCGTTCGAAATCGTGATAGATGTCGCTTTGGATAAATTTTCTCTTTCGAGACTGAAACGATGCGAAATAGTAAGGAGAAGATTGAAGAATGGAAAAAAATAATAATTTCATAAATTTGCATAAATATCATAATTTTTGTCGTATAGTTAAGGTCATTTTAGCGATCCCTGCGGGTTTCTCTCACCTTCTTTCCTCCCTCCTTCACTCCCCCCCCCCCTGCCTCACCCGTTCATCTTTCCTTTATAATTTTAATTAGCTACCGCGGCGAATTTTAAACGTATTACGGTGTACGCGAGGAGCTAAGAGAGTTGTTAAATCGCGAATAGTTATTTTTCTTGGCAGATTATTCGATCGTTATTATTTGAAGCTGGTGCGCGATAACAGTCAGTAAGGAAGACGCAGACCGTGGTTCGGTACGAACGTAGAATTTTTTCTTTGTGATTCACGATGCATTCGCCAGCTTCAGCTACGTATAGCTCTCGGAACGCGAGATGGTTCGGCCTTCAAAATACGACAATTTTTTTTCTCTCTCGCCGCGCATTATTCAATGATTCCGTATGCACGATGCGGTGCATAATGCATATAAATTGACAAAGACGCCGCAAACGACGCGACGCGACGGTGGTGTGGCGGTGCATCTGATATACGTACATTGCATACGAAGGCTACACGAGGCTGTCGTAGGAGACGGAGACACTTGCGCTACGCCGCGCTGTACCTACAGCATTGGTCGCGCACTTTGCAACGGAAAAGAAGAAAAAGAATAAGATGAGATGGAAAAATAAAAGGGGACAGCGGCGGCATGGCGGCGCGGCGTTAGAAAATCCTTGAAAAACGCGCCCGACCGACGGTATATAGAATTTATAATCGCTGCTTATGCTACGATGCGATGCGATGGTGCATTTGCACGTCGCGGTATCGTCGGTGGGTGCCGCACGATGCTGCCGGCGGCGACCACCGTCGCAATGGCGAGCTATATGGTAGTTTTTTTTTTTCTATTATTATTGCACCATCTTATGCGTATCTACTTATGTATAGTGTATACGAGGAGTATTTTACCATATTATACGAGTATTATTGTAGATATTATTATTATTATTATTATCGCGGTATCGTATCGTGTTGGCTCGAATGTGTTCTGTATGCAGTCGGTGTTGTGGTCGTGCATTGCAGGACCGCCATCGCCGTCTTCCTTCGTGTCTAAGACGCAGACGTGTTCGCTTATTTTTCCGTACATAGACTAGGCGCATGTCAAGGTGACATGGACTCGGTCGGTCTGCACTTCCACTTGTGCTGCAGCCTCTCCGTTGCATGGCTCAGAGGTTTTCCTTTGCGGCGTCGCGTCGAGTCGTCCCGTCCGTCTTTCCTCTGTGTGCCTGTTGTAGTATCTCGGTGGCCAGCTGCTTGGTCGATATGTAAGTAGGTAGGTAGGTGCGAGTGTGTGTGTTGAAGAGTATTCTACGTATATAGGTTTGAAAGAGTGCAAAGTACGACGACACGGAATAATGCATACGTACACGCGCGTGTATTGTATACCTACCTACCTGCTAATGGCTGGACGCTGCAAAGCGGTAAGAGGAAAGAATATGAGACGAAAACGACGTTAATTTAGCTCGTCGCAATGTCCACCACCGCGCCAGTCACTCGAAGCAGCATACACGTATACGTACAACAAAGTACGGAGTACATAGAGCAACATATATTTGTACGTACGTACTACACAATGACACACGAATCGAATCTCTGCTTCTCATCGCATCGCCATGTGTATACGTGCACGTAGACGTGTCAACAGTATGATTAGTATTATAGTACTCGGATCGTCGTACGTACATAAATAATATATTAAATCATATACGCGAACGTACGACTGTTGGCGCGTTTCCTCTTTCCATATAATGTGTTTGTGTATGTATATCCCTCCAGCAGCGGCATCACGACCATAGCGCTGTAACGCTGTGAGAGACCGAGCGAGAGAAAGAGAAAGAGCTGGACGCATTCGGACACTGACTCGCCAGCACACACCAGCCTGAATGGAGATGGCGCGAATACGAATAGCCATCGGTATAGTATGAAACGTAATGTAATCGCCGATGGCGTCTCGAAATGCTGCGCGTAACCGAGACCGAGGGTCGTTAACCTGCCGAGTACCTACTCTTGGTTCGTGTCACGTTCGCGGTGCGGTGCGAGCTTTGCGACCTTTGTAATCGATGCGGCGGTGTACCTGTAGTGGATGGGGTTTTAATGCGATTTCAAGAAGCGGAGGAGGGCACTGGTGGTTGGATTAGACTCGAATTGGAGATCGGTGGTGTGGAGATTTGGCGAAGTTGGGACGAAAGTGTGGCTAGAGGGTGGTCAGAAATTCGCGATGGGTTGTGAAGACCAAGTTTTTGAGCACCGGAGGGACTGATGGAGGTTGGGGAGGGGGGCTGTGGGGTTTTTGGCGAAAGTTCACTTTGAAATTTTCGAACTATTTTTCTGTCGAATTGATCTATTTTTATTTTTGGGAGAAAATTTTTTTAGAATTTTTTTTTCAAATTATTTTGCACCATTTTTTTACAGAAATTTTTCAAGAATTTTTTACGTTCCGTGTTTTTATAAATTTTTGTCAACGAATGATGTTGTCAAATATTAAATTGCCATTGAAAATGAATAAAAGTTTTTGAAGTGAAATTTTGGTAGGTTGTAAAATTTTTTGAAAAAGACAAATAAACGAAAAAAATTGTAGAAAAACAATTAAAATATCTAAAAATTGTAAATTTTCAACAAACGTCGCCTCACTACTCCGATTTCTCTAAATTATCGAAATTTACCCCGTAATTACATCGTGAATTACCGGAATTTACCCCGTAATTACGTCATAAACTCGGTAATTACCTCACTTTCGCGTAATATTTACAATTCTGGACGTAATTAAGGTGAAATGAAGTAATGGCGGCGGAGGGAGGCTGGGGATCGGTTCAACATCTCGCATACTTCGTTCGTCGGTATATAATATGTATAAATATAAATATAGTTCATTACTCAATTACGCGTTGGTACGTACAATTCGTCCAGCGCGAATAGACCCAGATTTTTTTGGCAAATCGAGCGTAAACAAACCATCGTTTCCGATCGATTTGAAACAAAACAAACAACAAGAAGAAGACGGACGCGGGGCTGCAGGCTGTTTCGAAAAAGAAATACACTCGGGCGTGTTTTATACTCGTACCTATAATATACGTATATTTTTGGAATGCGAATCCTCGTAGGTTGTAATTTTACGCGAAAATTCTTCTCGCCTGTCACCCGCAGACGCACAGGTTTTTCGGATTCGCGTGCAAATGTTGAGAACTGCGGATGTCGGTGACGCGAACAACGCAACGCGACTATAGAGATACGCGCGTCTTATTCGAGTAAAGAAAGCGAATTCATTCACGCATGAAAGTGATAATAATACGAATTTGGCATTGAGAAGCGTTTACCGTCGAACGAGGAGAAGGTCTTATGGCCGATGCCATGCCATTGCTACGCGCGGTGTCGTAAAAATACGTTGGCGAAAAAAAGAAGAGAGAAGTCGTCGTTTTTTTGTGTATGTGTGATATAGCGTTGAAACAACGCCGGCGCTGCTGGCCGGATCAGTCAATAAAATAACGATTATTGTGACAAATGAAAAAAAAGAATAAGCGGGCGACCTAACGACGACTACTGGTCGTGAGGAAAAATTCTTTGCGGCCGGCTTCATCGCCGAAAGCGAGCGAGGGATACTATAAATATAAAAATGATTAGGTCGATTATGCGATTAATAATATTCATTCCAAATGGGCGATTGAGAAACAAACAACGCAGGGTAGGGTACGGATATCTTGTCCAATTTTTTTTGCCTCCCCTTTTTCTATTTTTTTTTTATCGTCGTCGTCATCATCATCATCATCATCATCACCATCACCACCGTAATATCTCGTACTTCTCGCTGTGTGCGTTTGTACTGTTCGGCGGCATACTCAACTGTGTACGAATAAAACTTGGCTCTGGTGTATTTTATAAGAGTAGAAAAACGTTTATGTCATTTTTACAACGCGGCCCGAAACAGCACTCTTCGAGCTATAAGACCATGAAATACTTGGCTGGCAACGTTACACGCTTGGCACATTTTTTCTTTTCTTTTTTTCTTCTCTTTTCTTCTCTGGTCGGGTCTTCTCGTTTATGGCGGTACACGTACGCTTATAGGCGCGGATAGAATGCAGCTATTTGACTGTCGGGTGAATCTACTTGCGAGTTGAATTGTCTTTTTTTTTTTTTTGAAGTGTTTTTCGTCAGAGAAGAGGATGCAGAGTGAGGTTTTGGAAAAGGGTTGTTGCCAATTTGGATTTCGATCGGATGAGGTTGCTTTTCTTTGGGTGTTTTTCAAAATGGTGTATTTTTTTCGGTCGAATGTATTGTATTCGAGCTCGAATTTTGCTTTTGGAAAAAAAAGTTTTTTGAATTTATTTTTCAAAGTTCGATTCGAAATGAAATTTTGAAGAAATTTTCAATTTTTTCGAAACAAATAAATTTTTATTTTCGAGGATGAATTCTAAAATTTTTTTGAAAAATTCAATTTCAACCTTCGTGAATTCTTTTTTTTTTTGAAAATTGATTTTTTATAAAAAATTTTAGAAACCAGCAATTTTGAAAAATTACGAAAATTTGAGGAAAAAGTCGATATTTTTCACATTTTATCTCATTTTATTTTCGAATAAAATTTTTAGATCAATTATTTTCCTGTTGGTTTTTCATTTTGAATTTTTTTTCGATCGATTTCTAGCGTCAGAATGGTTCTTAGAATATGATAATCTTCGCGAGTACTTCGCTTACGACAAATACGTATTTATTACGATACACCCAAGTGGCTCTGCGTGACGCCAAGACGACGACGCGACGACGTCGACTATCGCGGTAATAACTACGTGAGAAAAATAATCGCGAGCGAAAAAATTGCCAAGCGATACTCTATTAATACACCCGATACTCGTACAAATTTGCTGGCAGAGCGCAAGTCGATAACCCTTTTTAACGGAACGAGCGACCGTACTTACTTAATATACTTACTCATAAAAGTGTAGCTAGAACCGTCGACGACGTCGTCTTTAATATAATTGCATTTTTTATCGGCGAACCGTCGTTATCGATCTGTGCATAATATAAAAAAATAACGAACAAACAGTCTCGTATAGTATTAAGTAAGCGATCAGGACTGCGACTGACAAAAAAAGAAATAAAGCTAAGTATTGAGTGCGCTGCCGCAGCCGCGAGCCGTCCACGCCAAGCCAGCACGATATAAACGATGCAATTTACCATAACTTTGACCCGTAATAAATTGGCGTCGGTTAACGAGTATCGTATAGTCGTCGTCGTGGTCGCCTTATCAGTAATCCAATCCGACCGATAAGCTACCGCTAACCTTGAATTTTTTTTGTTCGTGATCGTCTGACTCGACTAATAGAAGTACGAGAATTATTACGATGTGCTAAGTGTACTTCATGTAGCGTAATTGTACCCAGGTTAAACCGAGAAAACTGAGAAAACTATACGTGTACGTATTTAATTACTTGCGGCACGTTTTCGAGAGGATTTTTTTCTTCTCTCGCGTTCGCGATTGATTTGATGCGATTTTTCGGGTCGTATCGAGTCTCCGAGCTGTGATGGGTTTGACCATCTTTGAAGGATTCGTATTCACTTCAGATATGGTGCGTATTTCGTAAACGTGCGTAGACCTAAAGAATGAACGGGTCAATTAGGTGCGTGCGCTCGGTTGATGATAATGGAGCAGAAGCAGGAAAGTACATATATATATGTATGAGTGCGTACCGTGCGTATGTATGTATATGTGGAGAAGAGAGCATCGTCGTTTTTATTATACCAAAGCAGACGATGATTATTGCGTAAAGAAGGTTTCGTGCGGCAGTGGCAGCATAGCATGGAGGGGCGATTACGTACGTACGTACTACGTACGGGATATGGCGGTTTTTTTCTCTCGCTCAATAAGGAAGTAAAATGGGGGAGAGAGAGATGGAGCGAGAATGGCTGCAGTAGTAGAGTTCCAAACAGAGCTACTACTACGGACCCGGACGATGCAATGCTTTTAATTGGAGAACACTACCGAGATGTGGGACGTTTCAAAGTTTTTATTATGATGTCTTTATGTAAGTTGTGTGGCGGTACGTAGTCGTAGACGAGCTGGTGTACGTTTATGGTAGGTACGAGAGAGCTGGAATACGAGTATGCGGTGCTACGTCGAGTATTCGCTGGTTGGCTTGAGTCGACTCTTTTTTGTCGAAAAAATTGCTGATGTAACGAAATCGGTAGAAACTAGGAATCCGGTCGAAATGACAGAATCAACGATCTGCTTTGATCCTCAAATTTTTTCTACAAAATGTGAAATCGTCGATTCATGGATAATGAAGAAAATTTTTATCGATTATCGACTAATCAATAGATTTGTTGGACTCGAAAAATAATCAATTCAAATTTAGGAATCATATTTTTTGAATTTTCAAAGTCATGGAATTTTGATTTATCGAAATTGAAAAATTCGACTGCTGTTTATTGATCGATTTATCAAAATCGAAAATTTCATCGATTCTTTTTCGATGATAAAAAAATTGATCGATTTGTCGAAATCGAAAATTTCGTCGATTTTTGAAATAAAAAATTGACCGATTCATCAAAATCGATAAATTTAAGAATAATTGATCGATTAATCCATGTCGAAAATCTTATCGATTTTTCGAATGTGGAAAATTGATCGATTTATCGAAATCGAAAATTTTTTCGATCCTTCGACGGTGAAAAAAATTGATCGATTTAATCGATTTGTTGAAGGCGAAAATTTCGTCGATTTTTCGGAGTGAAAAATTGACCGGTTCATCAAAATCGATAAACTAGAGAATTTATTGATCGATTTATCGAAATCGAAAATTTTATCGATTCTTCGATGATGGAAAAAATTGATCGATTTTTCGAAATCGAAAATTTCGTTAATTTTTTGTGAGTGAAAAAATTAATCGATTTTCATCGAAACCGAAAATTTTGTCGAATCAACTAAATCAGACACCTGATTCTGCACAGCGGTCGATTCGTCGGGCTCGAAAAATTATTGAGTAATTAAAATGTGATATCACCTCCCCTTTTTCCTCTCCCCCTCCCTTTAAAAAAATATGAGCCAAAAAGCGAACACCACAATGCGGACCACTCGAATGGCATCCATTTCGACTGGGAAAATTGGCAACGTGCGTACCGCGTACGAGAGAGAAGTAAAATTTCTACAGCACGTGTCTGCTGGTGGCTGGTGCTGTTTGAAAAAAAATCGTGCGATAAAAATTCATCCTCATCGACCTGTTTGAGAAGTTAGCTCGACGTATACATGGTATGTACAGAACAGACACAGCGAAACGAAACCGCAGCAGAACGTTGAATTGGTTTCCGAATGAAATAGGCGTTTCTTTCGACCTTCCCAAGCACACGACACGATGTGATTTTCCGCACTCGAGGGTATTTCTGGCAGGTTGGTTGGTTGGTAGGTAGGTGGGTAGGTCTGGGCTGAATCTGGATACGCGTCAAAGTGGAGTACAAAAACCAAGCAATGTTGTACTCTCTCCTGCCTCCTGTATTTTTTTTTTTTTTTTTCGGTATTTTACCTACAATGCTCGAGTACGTCGCGTACCAAGACCAGAATTTTATTGCGGATTCGTATCACGCGGGCACGATGGTATAGGACGATACGACACGATACAGACGTGATGGCAAGGATGGAACGATGGAAGGAGGAGAGGGGGCCAAGCCGAGCGAGTAGTACGTAGCGTAGAGCTGACGCGCGCCACGCCATAGCCGAGCGCAAAAGCTTTCGAGGCTGAGGGTACGGGGCGGGAGGCCATTGAAAGGTCTTTTCGTGCGTCGATGTAATTTTCTCGTACGCAGTAATGAGATAAAGGAAAATCCACCGCTACCTGCACCAGCACCGACACCGACACGACTCCCTATGCCTTGTCAGCCTTGCTTGCTTGCTTGTATTATGCTGTGCTATAGGGTATGTACTAGTAGGCCTTCGTTATCGTCGTCGTCATCGTAGTACGTTCCACCCCGCCGCGCCATCGTCTTCGTTGTGTAAAGAGGAAAAGATTTCACGTGGAATTTTACTTCTTTTTTTTCCAACTTTCGAGCGAAAAACGCCGAAATAAGAGAAACGCTGGGGAGCTCGCGTTGCGTATATATTTTTTTCGTGCGCCTTCTTTACGCGCGTATGCATTTGTGTGTGTGCTGAAGATGGGGTTCGTTGGGAAGGGTGAGTGGGTGTAGAGTGAGGTAAGAATTTGACCCCGTATTGTGCACGCGACTCGCAAAAAAGGTAAAGGGAGCGGTAAATACGATACCGAAATGTAGGAAATTAACGCGTACGTATGTATAGTGCGTAGTATAGAGTAAGTATGCTCGATAGATAGATGCACGACGATTGTCAGTTTCATCGAGAGTAGGTACTTGAAAGCCACGACGATGGTAATCGATTTTTCACTCCTTTGCCATCCGGCCAGGAAGTAATTATCGGCGAGCTGGTATAGACGTGTAGGTGAGTGTGCATGGTGTGGGCTCGACGATCGTATGTACGTACGTTTATGTAGGTACCTATGTTATGTGGATGACGAAGTAATCCGATATACGAGAAGGCAGGACGTACGCGGGCGAGGTGCAACGAGACGATAGACGACGCGGTACAAACGCGTAAAAAAAATTACGTATGTGATAATAGTCTGCGGTGCTATGTACGTACAGTACACGTACAAGGTTCTATCGCGTCAAATGTATGTGTGTAGGATGTGTAATGCAGGGCGATACGACGATGCGTACGGAAGGGGCGCAGAGGGGAGAGTATGCGAACGCTAGTATACGAGCAGCGTGGTTTGTTGATTGTTTATAAATCGACGACGATGACGACGGTAACCCCTCAGGGTTCGGGAGGGCGGCTGTGTATAAATGCATACGCGTGTAATGACGATGATGTAGCATGTAGAAATTACTTACTCTCGGTGTGCTCGCCGCCGCCACCGCCGCCGCCTCGGTTGTGCGCTGGCGGAAAATGTTAAACAACGAGAAGGCGAGGGGTGTAGGGTAGGGGGGGTCGTAGGTATGTGCATGATCGTGCGTATACGAGGAGGAAGATGAAGCCAAGTGGAGGCAGGCTGAAAAGAGGATTGTACGCGAGTGAATTCGGCGTTGGCCAGAAACACGAGTCGGTTTTCTGCGTTTGCAGGTTTGTTCGATTGTGTGGATTGATTTTCAAATACGGACGATGGCTTCGGATGAGCTGGGATTCCCTGTCCCGAAATAGGCAAGAAGTCGTGATTTTAGCTCGTAGCTTCGATTATGATTGGCTCATTCTAATTGCAAAATTTCTTTAGAACAAAAATCGTGTTTGTTGGAATTTGGAATTTTTTTGGTTTGTTCTCAAATATTTTTTAATTGAAAAAAATTTTAATTTTTTTATTTGAGTTTTTTTTTCAAATTTTATTTTTTAAATTTCCATTTAAATTTTTTTTGTTTTTCAATTTTTTTAATTGAAAAATTTTTGCCAATTTTTTTCACTTTTTGAAAAATTTTATTTTTCTTTGTTTTCTATTTTTTTTTAATTTAATTTTTTATAATTTATTGAAATTTTTTTTTTTTTAATTTTTCATTTCAGTATTTTTTTGAAAAATTAAGATTTTCCTCGAAAGTATTTTTTTCAGTTTTTTAAATCTCATTTTCGAAAAAAAATTATTTTATTCATTAATTCTTTGTTTTTTTGCATTTTTGAAGTCAATTCATTGAAAATTTCTCAATTTTTTTGAGAACTCATTTAGAATTTTGTAAAAAAAAAAGAGAAATAAACCACCCATTACTCCGCGAAAATCTCATCTTATAAATATTCTACGTATCGTATAAAATACGAACCGATGTCAAGGTTTTTTAAAGGTTGACTCGGCGAAAGAAAAACAAGAGACATAAGACGTACCCACGTAGAGAGAGGAGATACAGCGAGAACAATAGGTAGAAGACAGCTCGTACATTTTTCGTCGTACGTACTATACGTATGTATATTTTCGCATCCTATACAACACCGTATATAAATGTATAATAGTACATTCGTACGTACGTACATGGGTCCGTCCGTCCGTCCGCCCGTCTGTCCGCCAGCGTTGGGTAGATAGGTAGCTCTATATACGTACATAGTACATATCAGGGTAGTTTGGGCGTGGCAATTTGGAAAGCTCGGGGTTTACGTGCTGCGTCGCACACTGCGATGATGACGACGACGACAACGACGACGTCGACGTCGACCATGCAGCCAGAGAGAGAGAGAGAGTGAGAAAGCGCTAGAAACGAAGAGATTGTGTATGTATGTGGCGTGGTATTTTGACTGGTAGAGTCGGCGGAGCTGTCGGTGACCGGCTGCTGATCGATTTTAACGCGCTACAGGAAAACCGTCGACGCAGACTTGTCTGTTAAGGGTGGTTTTTACCATGTATACGTACTATATAATGTACGACCGACGTGTACCCTATACTCGGCCGCGGCCGCCTGCGTCGCGTCTCCTGCAGCTCTCGCTGGGTATTTGTATCCTCTTGCTCTCGTCAGCGACCGACGTAGCGTCCTCCGAAGAGGAGTTTTTTTCACGGTCGTCGCGTCGGGTCGGGTGCTAATTTGGGTAGCTGTGTACAGTCTCGCGGTGGTGACCCTCGAAGATGGTTTATGTGGGCTTTTTGAACGAGCGGCATGGCTAGATTTTGATGTTTTCTCGTCGTGTAGGTCTCTGTAAGGATGTATGTCTGTGTGAGCATAACGACTACGGTGTATGCTCACCTTATATCGTACTTGCGTATTATGGGTACTTGGGTGGGTCTGGGCATATCGTGTACTTTTTGGTGTGAAACGTATTCAGTTCAGTCGTGTGTATACGAAACGACGTTCGCAGTCACAGACGCCGAGAGAGAGAGAGAGAAAGAGAGTAAGAGAAAGAGAGAGAAAACGCGTAAAGTTAACCTTGTCAAGGACGTATACCCCTTTCAGCCGGCACCGACATCGACACCGCACACTGGCGGTCGGTCGGTCTTTCTCGTATTGTCGAACTGCCGAACTGGTAACTCTATCGATTCGATTTGTGCTGCTGCTGGTGTAGGTACTTTACGCGTACGCTGCTGGCTGTAATTCGCAGTGTATGTGCTTTGCGATAAACGCTGTGGTATACGATTTCGTCTCTCGTATCACAAATGTAATGTCGAAAGAAAGCGAATGACGAACAGTTCGTAGGATGTGGGTATTTGGTCGTTTGACGAATGGGAAGGACGTCTCTATTCTGTAAGAAGGGTTTTAATTTTTACTAATTTCTTGAAGTTTTTTCAATTTTTGACTTTTCTGTATTTTTTTCTCAATATCTCTTTGGGTTCATTACAAAGCTTTCCAAATTTTTGTTGTGTAAACCCCTCGCCACCACTCCGCACATCTCACCTAGAAAAAAGTCTACAATTTTTTGAATTTCTTCAATTTTTTTTTCAAATCATAATTTCTCTTCTATCCAATTTTTTAAAATTTTTTTTCGTTTTATTTTATTGTATTTTTTTTTCAATTTGAAACGCCTTAATTTTTATTTCATTTTTTCATTTCAATTTTTTTTTTTCAATTTTTCAGTTTTGAAAATTAACTCGATTTTTGAGTTTTCAGTTTCTCGTCTAAAATTTTTAGTTCTAACAATTTTGTCATTTTGTTCAATTTTTCATGTTTTTAATCGTTTGGGAACCGAGATTCAATTTGACTCAATTTTTAGTATGTTTCCCTCAAATTTCTACATTTTTGCATTCAAAATATTTTTTAAATTCGAAAAACAAAAATTGTAATCTTTTCATAATTTTTTTTCACAATTTTGTACCATTTGGATTATTGAAATTTTTCTCAAAATTTCATCCATTTTTCAGTTTTATTACTGAAATTTTCACGACTACTTTCAATTCAATGCGAATTTACTTCGATAAGCAGTGGTAAAGCCTAATGGGGAGGGGCAGTTGGTATTGTATTATTCGTCGAACAAATTTCCTCTCGAATCTGTTTTCAAGTTCAGTCGTAAAAGTGTGGCTTTCGCCTTCGGAAAGCTCGCCAAGCATGCCGGTTAATTTTAAACAAAAATATAGTACTCCACGAAAGAAAAGTTTTTTAATACTTTCGTCGCAGCGACCGAAATGAAAATCGAAGGGAAAAAACCGCCGCCGCCATTGATGTATTGGTATACCCTTGAACTTGACTACCAGAGACGATGGATTTCCGCGCAATCGAATTCGTCGCTATTATATTTTTTCACTTTCACCCTCCCCCGCCAAAGTGTACATCGATATTGTAGAAGCGACGATAATTTGTTTCATTTAAGTACGTTCGGTCAAGGTTTTAACGACGACGACGGCGACGCCGATGACTACGAGGTTGGGTTAACAATAGGGGAGGCAAATTATTAGGTGGAAAAGTAACAACGTCGTGGTCGGTGCGACGACTACCGGCGACGGCTACTGCGGGCTCGAGTGCGTGACGGCATGTGCACGTAATAGATGGTCGCGTTCGATGGCGGTATAGGAGGAAGAAGTTCGCGTGCTTGTGTATGGAACCGTCGTGTATTGTGTACCTGCCTGCCTGCCTGCGTATCTATAGAACGTCCTACGAATAGTACGATGTAGGTATATGTACGGGGGAGAAAGCGAGAAAGGAGGACGAGGGTGCGCGGAGGGCAGCTCTATATGGGCTGACTGAAATTGCAGACTGGTAAAGTGTAAATTATTACCAGCATTTATGTAATGAAAAGGCGTGCCTTCGAAAAGAGTTATAAATTTGGGTAAATACGAATTACTCGACGGCGTTTCTCTGGCCACCCTCCGTTGGCGCTTGCTGCTCTGGCCTCCGTATATACCTAGTGTATTTTTTCGCTCGCTCGCTGGCTCGAATTTATGTACGTCGCGAGTGTTGTTTTTTTGCCACCTCCCCTGGTGGTCGGATGATGGCGTGGAGGGTTTTGATTAAAGGCGCTGGTTACTCCGCGCCAGAAAGTTACGTGTTTTTTGCCCGTTCCAAAGGAAAGTTCACGGTGTTTGGTCGCGTATTACCGTATATACTCGTACATTCGATGGAGTATATTTTTTCCAAAAGGGTATTTTTTCATTTTTATTTCTTCCTGTTTGCTGGCGGTATGGGTATAGCCATCAGTAATTTGATTAGAAACATGGCGTGGTATGGCGCTGGCGCATGTAACAGGTACCTGCTATCGTCATTTATAGAACTATGTATGGTATATTTTATGTCGGTGTGTAACGTGCACGGCGACGACGGCGACGGCGGTATGTAGGTGTGCGACCTGCAATGTTTTCGCCGTATCTTATACGTTACCGTGTCGCATACCTCTCGACTGTGTGGCCTGTGCGCGAATCGATAGCTGTATGAGAATCGGGCTATACTATCGTGCATGTGAGCGTTCGTATTCGTCACAAACGTAGGAATTCGTTTTTGAGATGGGTTCGAAGTTGAGGAAAAAACGATTTGGGTCGTGCCAAGAGTGCTAGAAATAAGCACTCTTTCTAGTGCGACCACGTTATACTTTTTGAAAGACTAGGGTGGTGAGGATTTTCCGCGTTGAGTAGAGCTGTTGTAAGGGGTCGGGCTTGGAAGTTGAAGATGGCTCGAGTACGACCTCTTTATGGAAGTAGGATAGGAATTGGGTTTTTTGTGGGGTCGGATTTTGGCAAACTCGCGGGATTTTTTGAAGAGCTCTCTGCTCAATTGCAGAAAGTGGCGAGTTTTTCGGGAAAAAATAATCGAGTGAAAAATTCACAAATTTTGTAAGATCGCTAACTTCTGAAAAAATGGCAGATTTCATAAAACAAGAAATTTAGAAATTTCATGAAATCACCAAATTTTGGAAAATTGCCAGATTGTAAAAAATTTAGTCATCTAGATTAGATTAGATGATTAATAAATTTAGAAAAATTGACAGGTTCAAAAAAATTGAAAATTCTATGAATGTGTCGAATTGCAAAATTTTGAAAAATTTACAGATTTTGAAATTTTGAAAAATGATAAAATTCAAGAAAATTGCTCGATCAAAAAAAATTTAGTTTTTTTGAAAATTTACGAATTCTGAGTAGACTTCAATGAATTTGGAATTCTGTAAAATCACCAAATTTTGAAAAATTGCCAGATTGTAAAAAATGAATTTTGAAAAAATTGGCCTGCTCAAAAAATTCACCATTCTATGAATTTTTCGAATTTCAAAAAATTGAAAATTTTATAAAATCCCAAAATTTTGAAAAAATGTCAAATTAAAAAAATTTAGTGTTATAAAATAAAATTGACAAATTTTGAAAAACTTACGATTTTGAAAATTTGAAAAATGACCAAATTTTAAAAAATTATTAGATTAAAAAAAATTCAATATTCTTGGAAACTGGCGAATTTTGAACGATTAAATCGCCAAATTATTATATGAAAAATTGACAGATTCAAAAATATACCTATACTATTCTACAAATTTTTCGAATATATTAAAATTGACAGATTTCAAAAAAATTGGGAATTCTATAAAATTGCGTCATTTTGAAAAATGACCAGATTTAAAAAATTCAGCGTACCAAAAATTGACAGATTTTGAAAAATTTACATCAGATTTTAAAAAATTCGGAAATGACCAAATTTTAAAATATGGTTTTGTTTTAAAGACATTGGTATTCTTGAAAATTGACAACTTTCTATAAAAATCACTAAATTTTGATAAATTGATAAGTTCAAAAAAATTTACCATCCTATGAATTTGTCGAATCTTGAAAAATTGACAGATTTCAAAAAATTAAAAAATCTATGACATCAGCAAATTTTGAAAAATAGGCAGATTTCAAAAAATTGGAAATTCTATAAAAATCACGAAATTTTGAAAAATCGACAATAGTCATTAAAATTTACCACTTTCGAGAATTTATCGAATTTCGAAAAATTGTCAGGTTCATAAAAATTAACCATTTCAAGAATTTGTCGAATTCTGAAAAATCGTCAGATTTCAAATCAATTAGAAATTCTATGATATCAGCAAATTTCAAAAAATTGTCAGTTCGACATTTTTACGAAATACCTCTAAAGTCGCCCCAAAAATCGACATATCCGCATGGAAAACACTCGAATCGATACCCAACACGACCACAGTCGTTCGATATCTTCACCCTGTTCGAGGCTCTAATCGAGCTATTGAAAATACGTATAATACCTCAATGCATGACGTTATTAAGAAAGGATCGACGTGTATGTGTATTTTTATAACAACAAGCTATCTATGTCGAAATATGTTTTCGTCAAAATTCCAGCCTCTTAACGCCAACCAATAAGATTTAGATCTCGATTAAGGTTGAAATGAATTAACGCCCGATTCGAAATCAACGACCTCGAAAGCACACAAATCGATATCTTACGTACTTACACGCTACACGAGGAGTAATTTATATGTTGTTTTCACGTTATATCAGTAGTACGTACTCGCGGCTCGATACTTGAGCTTTTTATATACCTACGATAAGAGAGCCATATCGATAAAGTTGAAAAAAAAAAGTATAGAAGAAAACACTCATCATAACGCCGCATCGCGCGGCGAAAAACAACATCTGCGTGGTTATCTCTACTCGATACCTACGTCAATCGAATCGATGCTGGGCTCGATATGATAATGAAACCGTTACCTCGTCCTTTCTTGCGCATCGGCACCTGACTCGTTACGTATGCTATACGCGATTAGGATCGATTAACTGGTTCAATCTTCCGCGTGCGCCTCACACATTCACAATAAGGGAGCAGATTGTCAATTAGTTCAGGAGAGGAGATGTTACGGTGTTATACGAGCAAGGGGGATCGAAAATTATGTATTTACGATATCGAAAGTGATTCGTCATCGGCACGTTTTCCTACCGTCGGAGGAGGTGGTGGTGGGTCGTCAAGGGTAGATTCCATCCGGTACCTGTAGTGTTCTGTATACCCTATACCCTATGCGATGACGTAATTCGCCTATCGGCGGTGCGACGCGACGACGCATGGTGGCAACTGTAACTCGATATGTTTGCCCTATAACCCTGTGGAAGTGGAGATGAAGGGAAAGAGAGAGAGATGAAAGATACCGGAGCCAGGAAAACGATTGTTTTTCTGCTTTCGTGTCGAGACGGGGGAGGAATGCGTACGTTAGAAGCGAGGGAGAGTAGGACGATTGTACGTACGTATTATACAGCCTTTTGAATAAAACGTACATTATGTAGCCGAATCCCGAATTCAGCTGCCCGTCTGCGCGTCTTCGTCCCTTCCCACGTCCCGGCCATCCACGATGTCTGGCCCGAGACCGATGTAAGGCGTCTGGCCTTAGAGGGAGGGTGACGAGACGCGTCCACCCTGCGAGAAGAGCGTGATTTACGCTCGAATTACTCCGCTCTACGGAATCGTATCGATTATTCGATGTCGATCTTTTTTGCATGGCGCCCTTGGTTGTGAAGTTTGGTCTGCTCCTGTGGAGTGCACTCGTTCATTCTTGCTCCAAGGTGACCATTTTCACAGACGCCGCATACGAATTGGTAATTAGAACGGGTATACGGTGTGGAATGCGTCTACGTCTGGGTCATATCTCGATAAAAATGTTTGTTTGTCGAGTAATTTACATGCGGCTGGATGCATTACGAGCAGCGTACAGTACACATTTGGACGGATATGGATATCGTTTACATGTTATCGAAACGAACCGTCTAGACGATCCGAATTACCCATTATATGGGCTCAGGGGTTATCAACCTGTTCGTATTCTGGGAATTAAATAGCTTATCGTTTGCGCATACGTAATGAGGGAGTTGCACCGTGTGTATTACGAGTACATGTATGTAGAGTGAGAGGCCTTCTTCTCTTCGTCTGCGTGTCCCCCGTCTACATACACTTCGTCGTCAGTCGGCGACGCGATTAGGCTAATTTTTTCATCTTCTCTCTCGGTACTGCGGCTGGCTGGGCTGGAATCGAGCCAAGTAGCATATATGCTCGAATGTTGTGTACTTTACAAGTGACGACGAAAATGTTACGTTGCCACGTATTGTTTTGACGTTTGCGTTTTTTGGCCTGCTCAGCCAGCCGCCGCGTCGCACTGAAGACGACGGCGCGAGTAACGCAACCGGCTACGAATGACGCAGGCCCGAGTCCAAAAAAAAAAAAAAGAAACGTCGTTCGTTCGGGTTTTGCAAAACTCGCTCGTCGAAAGTTGAGTTTCGCGTAATTCAAAACATCTTTGCGCGCCGATGATGTTATCGATTGTGTTTGGTAAACAACCCTTCCCCTCCCACCGCACGCGGTCCTATCCCGCCAGCCGTCCATCTGCGCAATATGCACACAACGAAGCGTTGTGTAACCGACCCAAAGCGAAAGAGAATCGCAGTCGACTTCCAAGAATGCAGTCTTTGGTATTTTAACGGATTGCCATTTATTTTGCCAGCAGAACACCACCACCCTGTCGGTGAAGTGTTCTGCAACGTGTCCGGTGTCAGCGTCAGCGCAGGAAATTCGACCGACAAGACGCTCGTATATTTATGTGATTCATTGATCAGAAGGTGGTTTGGCGCCCGACCCCTCCTACCATGTCGATCTGGTCGCATTTCCGTCTTGGCCATCGCGAACCTATACACGTAGTCTGTACATATTATAACAAACAAGCTGAGGTCATTCGAGTAAAATACACACCCGAAATGAACTTTTTTTTTGTTTACCATCTCTCTCGAGAAGCTCGAACGAGTTATTCTTATTATACGTACGTGTATTTACGCTTAGACGTTCGGTAGGCGTCGCACCGGGTCGAGGTACATACGTAATGGTGGAAAGCGAAACCGGACGGTCGCGACGTACAGACGCCACGTCTTCTGGTGGGCCCATCTACGTATGCTAACGCAGCAGTCGTTGCCTTTGGCTCTGCGTTAATTCTTGGCTCGCTCTTACCAACCTATGCGTCCAGTGTCCACTGTCCAGTGGCCTGGATGCAGAGGCGGTTTTAATATTTTTCCGCTGGAGGCACAAAAATTTTGCCGCCTAAATTTTGCGGACAAATATGCCCCTCTTCGTTATCACGAGTATCTGAACTCTGGCGCCAGAGTTACTAGAAATTTAGAAGTTAGGTAAGTCGCCGATTTTAGCCA
>FIZT01058246.1:0-19122 GCA_900065295.1 Paracoccus marginatus
AAAAAGTGATGATTTTCAACATTTAATAGTTTGATTTTGCTTTTGTTATAACCCGGGCAAAGCGAGGGCAAAAATTTCGAGATTTTTTTGAAAAAATTGCAATTTCTGCGAGGAAATTTGAATTTTTGCTTTAAATTGCGGGGAAAAAAGTGACTTCGGAGGTAAAAAGTGACCGTAGTGACTTTTCAAAAGTGAAAAGTGACAAAAAGTGACCGAAGACAAAAAAAATGACAATCACCCTAAAAAAGTGACTCACTTTAATGCCTGTATTTATAAAATGGAATGATTTTAACGCGAATGAAAATCGATATACATACACAGGTAAATATTGTTGTGTTGCAAATTGGAATGAATTATGAACTTTGAATTGAAACTTCAAATTATTAGTGTAGTTTTCACTACTAATAGGTGGATTTTGAACGCAATTAATTGGTATAGATTTTACGTCATTTTGATACGAAAGTATGAATACGAAACAATGTGCTCCCTTGGATTACCTCTTTTTCTTCGATTACTTTAGCATTTCGGCGATCCTACCCAGGGTAGAAAATGATTTTAGATCGAAATGAAAATTCGCGCAGGTACAGTGGCGAAAATAGTGAATCAAAAGGAGGAACTTGAAAAAAAAAATTCTTTTTTGTACCAACGCAGAGGGAACCAAATCGACTCTTGAAATGAATTCGATTTTCGACTAGTCAAGTATAAGTATAAAAAATTTTAGGAACGTATACGTAGTATTTCGATGCAATTTCACCTCGAATTCTCATATACGAACCGCTTCCATCGTTGAGTCGTCAATAATATACAACAATAAAGTACATAAATTACAAAAAGCACAAAAAACTACACAAACGATAAAGATAATTTAAAAAAAAAAAGAAGAAGAAGAAGGTAAAACCTGGTTAATCCTTAAAAAGCTTGTTCGATATTGGCGGATGATCGCAGGTTAAAAGACGGCATATTTCACTAGCTACAACATTTGTTGCAAATGGCAAATGACCGTTTGGCCATCCAATACGGAAACGGTGCGAGCGCTGTGTTCTTTGAGCTGCTGCCTGTACGCGGCGTCGAGGGCGGCATGGAAATTCCTGTCGGTGACCGGATTGTACGGTATTAGCGGTCGATGATCGCCGTAGCTTTTTGAAGACTGCCTACTCATATCACTATTGCGTTTAGCGTCGTCGTCGCTGATATCGGAAATTTGACTACAATGCTCCCTTTCGCGTTCGATCTCCTCGTATACGGGATCGCCTCGACTACTTCCGGCGACTATTTCACTATACGTATGACTTCGCGGACTATTCGAGCCCAACGTATTCGACAGCTTACGATTACGGTGCTCCGTATAGGTGTGAATGCGCGGACTGTTGGTGCCCAACGTATTGGATAATTTACGAGTACGGTGTTCGCCGTAGGTGTGATGACTACGTAGGCTATTCGTGCCTAGGGTATTGGAGAGCATACGGTGACGATGCTGTAGCGTATTCTCTAGGTGTTCGATGCGTCTGGCTTCGTTGTCGACGGACGTCATGCTCTCCATCATGGTAGGATTACCGTACAACGCGGGTCTGGGCTCTTTACAGTTGAGTGTTTTCTCCGATTCGGAACTAGACTGACAGCAGCCGAAACATTTTACGAACCATTCGTTCTCGGGTACAAACGTTGAACCGTAGTCTCGGCGAGCGTTGTGGTTACGTACGCATTTCACGGCCAATATGATGACGATTACGGAGAGTACGAGTACGGTGCAAATTAACAGTATCATGAAAGCTAAAGGAATCGAAGAGCCTGATACGTGAGATGGTTTCACATCGACCATAATAGCGAAATTAGTTAAATGAGTACATCTGCATATGGTATGAGTTTCGTTGGTCGCTATCAAAGTGCAACCCTCTTCGGACCAGTTACTTTGCGTATAATCCCAAAATACGCAAGTGGGATTGCTCACATTTTCCGTTTGCAAATGTTGCAAACATAAAACGACCGGCTCGTTGAGTTGAATATGACGACCTTTGCCTAACGAAGCCGAAAGCACTTTACTATTTATACGCTTCTGCTCCTTATTATTCGAGGGAGCTTTGAGTATGTGTTCGAGTGTATCGAATGCTACGTATACTAAACGTACCATATTGCTTTCGCTATTCTTCAACAGCGAAGATCTAGGTAACTGTAACCAGTTATTAATTCTTAGCGAACAATTTTCAACGACCGAGTACGTAGGAAATACTTCGTTGGCTACGTTTCTAGCTTCCAGCACTTGAATACTCAGTAGCATATTCTTTGTACAATGATTGAAGATTTTTTCGCGATTAATCGTTTCAGCTAATAAAAACGAATTCTCTTCCAGACCGACGAGAAGCGACGTAGCGACTCGCATTTGCTCGTTAGCGGGTAAATCTCTCCAAGACTGTTGCTGCGAAACGTCCAATAAATTGCTACCAACGCGAGCGATAAATTGAAGTAAATCGTATACGACCGCTTCCCGTTGACGGCGATCGGGAAATGTCGGTATATCTTTGGACATTTTTTGCGACATGTCTCTAATAATCTTGGCCGTCAAGAGCATATCGCCACCGAATAATGTTTTACTTTCGGTTACTTGACTCAGATCGCTGGCCACTTTTGTTAACGAATCACCTTCGCTAATACGATTTTCAAGACTACTTAACCAAACAGACTTACACTCGGATAAATCGGGCGTATCGGGGTATCGCATAGCTTCACGATTGATCACTTGACATCTCCATTTAGCGAAACCGGCAGCTCCGTTCGGACATGGTAACACAGACACATCACCGCCCTGAGTCCAATTCCACGATAAATTACGCACGGTGACTGGTTTACATAATGGCACCTTTTCAGTTTCCAATATTGTCGGACTCTCACTACTGCTTATTTGCATTTCAGTACTTGACGTACGAGGAACTATCATTTCGGGTTCGGAAGAAGCTTCCATACTTGGCAGATTGGTATTAGCTATGTAATCGTTTTCTTCAGATTCGTGTTCTTTAGGTATTATTTTAGTAGACGAAACTATAGTCGCTGTTGATACGGATGGCGTAGCAGGTGCCACAATATCGGGGTGTATGGTTATGGATTTGGTAGGTAACCATACACTGGGCGCCGAAGTTGCCATCCAAGGTGGCGTTGGTCGATGCGTCGATGATGATAATGTAGCTGATACGCAAGCATAATGAGCTTCTAAATACTTCACGGTGCCAGGGCAAGGATCATTGAATAAATTGGTACTGGCTTGTATGCTACAATTACGTTTTTGCGAACAACGCTGGGAAAGTATGGTGAATGATTTGGGCGACATACAATTGACACTCCAATCGGTACTACCGTGATCATTGCAAACGGTGATAGAATACCTTCCGTAATTAGCACGTATCAGATTAATAACGTAACCTTCTTTGCATTCTATCTTCAGCATTTTTCCGTCGCACGCGTATACCGTGTAGTACTGGGATGAATGATCTTTGGTTGTAATAACCATTTTCGAGCATAGCAAACACAGGACCACTGTCCGCAGCATGTAATCGATGATCTTAAATTTCATAATGGAATTATATTTCACTGAGTGTATTCATTGCATCGACTCATCAGCACAGTATTCATATTCACGAATCGAACTTTCGCGCAACCATAACACAAGTGAACTATTAACACGGAGAACAGGCCATTTGATAAGCACGAAATTTCGGAAATAATTTAACACTTCACTATCGAGCGAACAATAACATTTCTTCAGCATAACATAAATTACCTGTCTTGACTAACACTCCATTACAAACACATAAAATCATAGAAGAAATCTTAGGAACGCTTAGAAATTAGAACTTTTAGCCAAGTTTCGAATTTTTTGTTTGTTTTTCAAATGTCCGGTTCATGAACTTTCTCATGACTAAATTTTTTAAATACGCTGTCAACAAACAAAATTCTGTCCGAGAACAAAGCATCATTCGCGATTTTGATTGAGAAAACAAACGACTTTGCGCATTGCTGATTTTCGCGAGAAGCATGTTTGCGTTACGAAAAAAAAATGCTCCCAATAAAATGGTGTTATCATTTTCATTTTTGTAATTACAGATAATTTCTTTCTTAAATTTACTTTCTTCATCGGTAATAACATTTTGAATTTTCTCAAATTATTCCAAACGGCGAAGTTATTGAAAACGTTTGCCATAATTATCAATCATATATGAAAATAATTCTTCAAAAAAATTCAAAAACCCCTACAACAAGCTACATTTTAATGGAAATTATATTAATTAAACCTCTGATTGAAATTTACAATTACATTAAAACGGTAAAATCACGGTAAAATTTATCGATAGAAAAACAAAATACAATGTCCACGTAAACACAAAGTAGAGTATTCCCCCATTATCCGGCAGTAGAATCAGGCATTCTCGAGAAATTCTGAAATCTGGGACAATTTCACTTGAAGGGAGCAATAATTGATCGTAATTCGCTTTTTGTTAAGAACTCAAAACTCCACGTCTGTCGCTGTTTCAATCTTTCGTTAAATCCCCTCGCTGAATTTTTGCGGTTTCTTGCTTCGCGAAGAATTAATTTGTAAAAGGTTACTCCTCTTTTGAAGTAAGCAATCCAGCAATAAAGCAGGTACGTAATAATAGCATTACACACTACTGTATGAGGTGTTTGCACTTTGTATTTTCATGTGTTTCCATTTGTGGAAAATATTCGTGTCGTAAATGAAACTCACTAACTGAATTGATATTTCGATAGGCTTATTCACAATGGATGAAGAATATGATGCCGTCGTTTTGGGAACTGGCCTGAAAGAATGCATTATCAGTGGAATGTTATCTGTTTCCGGTAAAAAAGTTCTGCATATTGATCGCAACAAGTACTACGGCGGTGAATCTGCGTCCATCACACCATTACAAGATTTATTCGAACGATTTAAAGCACCACCTCCTGACGAAACAACATATGGCAAAGGCAGAGACTGGAATGTGGATTTGATTCCTAAATTCTTAATGGCGAACGGAAGCTTAGTTAAACTGCTGATAAAGACCGGAGTCACTAGATATTTAGAATTCAAATCGGTTGAAGGTAGTTACGTTTACAAATCGGGTAAAATCTACAAAGTACCAGTTGATCAAAAAGAAGCTTTGGCATCGGACTTGATGGGTATGTTTGAAAAAAGACGATTCCGAAATTTCCTCATTTTTGTGCAAGATTACGACGAAAATGACCCAAAGACATGGAAAGACGTTGATCCTAAGAAAACCACTGTTTCGGAACTATATGATAAGTTTGGTTTGGATAAAAATACTCAAGACTTCACTGGTCATGCGTTAGCTTTGTACCGTGATGATGATTACTTGAGTGCTACGGTACCTGAAACTATTAGACGAATCAAATTATACAGCGATTCTTTAGCAAGATACGGAAAGTCCCCGTACTTATATCCGATGTACGGCCTAGGTGAATTACCTCAAGGATTTGCTCGCTTAAGCGCCATTTATGGTGGAACCTACATGTTAGACAAACCTGTTGACGAAATTGTTTTCGAAGGAAATAAAGTAGTCGGAGTTCGTTCTGGATCTGAGACGGTACGTTGCAAACAAGTGTACTGTGATCCATCTTATGTTCCTGATCGTGTCAAGAAAATTGGCCAAGTTATCCGATGCATTTGTCTATTGGATCATCCTATTCCAAACATCAAGGATGCGTTGTCCTGTCAGATCATCATTCCCCAAAAACAAGTAAATCGTAAATCTGATATCTACGTTTCGCAAGTCAGCTATACTCATCAGGTTGCCGCTAAAGGCTGGTTCGTCGCTATGGTTTCTACAACCGTCGAAACTAGCGACCCAGAATCTGAAATAAGACCTGGACTTGAACTTTTAGGACGTATCAGACAAAAGTTTGTCACCGTATCGGATTATTTTACGCCTACAGATCTTGGAAATGAAAGTCAGCTATTCATATCAAAGTCTTACGACGCTACAACTCATTTCGAAACTGTTTGCAACGATGTATTAGAAATATTCAAACGTGGAACTGGCGAAGATTTCGATTTTTCCAAGGTCAAATTAGAAGGTGGCGACGAGGAACCGTGAATATAAGCTACTACCGAGCATGTTTATCTTCTGGAAATATTTATATACATATTATATTCTTTAACTGTAGCACAATTTTTATTGAAATCTTGAAAATTTTCATTGTTTGTGAAAGCTTGTAAATCAATTACTACGTCCATGTTCGAAACAGATATTGCTACCAAAGACATTTTGCAGTTTGTACCATATTATGTTGTGTACTCTTTTGTGTAAATGCTTTTGCTCATTTTTTAATTTGATTAAAAAACCATTGGAATATGTGTACAAATGAATGCCTCAATCGCGGTAAACTTATTATAAAAACCAGTATCTCAAGTTTTACGGAGTATTCAGTACGTTTTAATTTTTGTTAAATATTTTAGAAAATTTATTATTGCGTTAATTAATTGAAGCGATTTCTTGATAAATTAAGAATATCCAAAAGAGTATCTTCATGTGATGTCGTTTCTGAGAAATCGATTCAGTCGGAAAGAATATTATACGAAAAATATATGTTAGCTTTTTATTAAAATGGATTTTTTGAATTGTTTTTTTACTACGACAGACCGTGTAAACAGTCATCTCCAAATATCTTCACACGCTGGAAGAAAGTTTTTCTATTTCAGCTTTAATTGAATTAGGGGTGATGAAATAATTTTTGCGCCGTCGGCCTAACACTGTTATATTTTATATTACTCAAGTACTTCCGACCTGGAAAAAAGAAAATGACTGATGCATTGCATTGCACACGTGTAACGTCAAAATTATTCGACCGTGATCCTAGAAAATGAAATCTTTTTTTAAAAAATTATTAAACGCTCTACTCAAGTAGATACTCATCAAATAGAGCTGCAGAAAAGAAACAGGCAGAATTATTTTTCTATATTTTTATTCAATTTTTGATTTTTGCGAAATTTTTACCCCTTTCGCTGCTCAGCTGTCTCGCTGCTACGGCGTAAAAACTCTTCAAGAGTGGGGATAGTGAGGGGAGGTATGTCTTTGTTTATATTTTGGTACTGTGCGTGTTGGTTGATCTCTTTCATCTTTTTCCTCACTGCTTATCAATGATTGAATTGAATGGTGATAGAATGAACCCTGTTTTTCATTTCGTTGCACAAATTAGCGTTATGTAGAGTAATTTTAATTAGACGACTTTTTCAAGAAACATGGAAGCAGAGGAGTTACTTCCTAAAGACAAACCACGGGTAAATCATTGCAATTAATTCAGTTTTATAGTTGTCCTTTATCATTTTCTTCTGCATGAAAAATTGTGCTCAAGTTGGTTGGCCGATTTTAGTATCGATAGAATTGGTCAAAAAATTCCATATTTATGTTTCACAAATGGGATTTCACACTCGCAAGTTCGCATTTTGTGTTCTACATTGTTAACTTTTTTTATTGTTAGGAAAAGAAAAGAACTGTTGAACGCGATGTCCTGTCTAGTGCAGTTATTGATATAGAAAGTGCGCTGAATGAGATTTCGTTCCCCGAAGTACCAAAAGACTTACTGGAAGACGTAGACGACAATCATGTGGATTGTTTCGAAAAAGAATCTGAACAGAAGAATATACTTACGCAGTCTCAACCAGAATCTTCAGAAGACCTTCAAAGCTGTGAAGAAATAACTGAAACTTTACCAATAGATGAGTGTATCGATGTATGTGCCAGTCTGAACGATAGTTTCATTTCAAACACAGATATGCAACCAGATATATATTCGCCATCGGCTCCATTCAGCGGCGGAGAATCGACCCATTTCAATTTTCCTGACCATCGTGTTTACACCAGTCACTCGGAAAAAATATGTTACCCCGATTTAATTTCTCAGATTTCCTTGAATGTCAGCCAGCACAAAAATAACTCTGAGAAACTTACACCTTTTACGGAAACTGAGATGGCTGCTCATTACTATAATCAGGAACTTCACAATTACGACGCATTCGTTAATAATTTCATTGAAATAGAACTGAAAAGCGGAAATGTGGTTAGGCAACCTTTGCACGAGTTATTAATAAAATATTTAACGTGTCGAGATAACCTTTGTAAAAATGGATTAGAGTTTGACACTCTGATTAATGATTACAAACAATATCAGGAAAAAATCTGGAATTCTCATACGTCTTCGTATACAGAACATGGCGAATGTCAAGTAATTCAGATAACTATGTTGTTAATTGAGTACACAAAACTCGAGAACATTATATTTTAATTCGCTTATTTATTTTCTAGGACGGAAACGGTGTTTCTGCCACTCATCATTACAAGGTTTCGCATTTTAACGAATTTATTTACGATAATTTTTCGCGCAACGTTAATCAACTGGAAATACTTATCACTGAACTATATATCACAAACGTATTCAATGTGCAACTCTATCGTACCAAGGTATTGAATCTGAAATAATTTGTATTGGTCTGTATTATCGTAAGATTAAACAAAAATTATGGTTGTTTCAGATTGAGCATTACGTGCATTCCTTATGTTACCATTTTTCATTTTTACCTCCTCAAGCGCCAATAGAACTGTACAACGAATCCGCCCCTAGGGGTCCTCTTGGAGCAGATTTCAAATTATTCATAAATGAGTTGAAAAGCGCTATATCGGTTTTATTTAGCTTTCAAAGACGTCCCATGAAAGACGAAGAATTTATCGCGGAAACGCGTAAATGGCTAGAAAAATTGATTTCAGTCTTGTTACGCGTGTCAACAGCTAATGACCACCTCTTTATACTTCATCACATAATGAGGTTCGTTATTTTTCCATAAAAACATTGAAAAATATTTGAACGAATGATTGCAAAAATTTGTACGATTACAGGTGTCCTGCTGGTGTCAGCAAATGGGCAACTCGTTTCATACAGCCTCCGGTTCCTCACAATGGAAGACTGTACAATCAACAATACGTAGATCATTTAATCACCACATTGGCCATTACTTTGCTGCCGGTAACTGATCGAACTTTATTTTTACAACAAGTACGTAATAATAGCACTGCGTTGAACAACGAATACGTAAATTCGATAAACTGAGTATTGCATTGAAAATGACTATTTTCTGTTAGATGGAGGTTGGACTGGAAGAAAATGGCATGTGGGTAATTGTAGACTCGGATGGAGAAGATTCCGACGAAAATTCTACCCCTAAAGCAGCCTTGAAAGAAAATGATCTCGTTGCTTTCCTGAATCAGATCCCTTTCGCTGACATTTTTAGACAAGTTGGTAATTTTTCTAAGTTCTCAATTGAAACTGATGGATGGAAATTTTAATCTTGTATCCTTACAGATTGTTTTAGTCGGTCGTCGAAATAACGAAGATGTGTACGATATAAATGTGATAACTGATCATGATATTTTGAGAAGTATCGCTATAAGTACTTTACTGGTGAATTTACTGGATAAAGGTATCGCCAATTATAGCTGTGTTGCTTATAAACAATTCTGCAAAAGGCTCAGTCTGCTAGTGAAACATACAGCATCTTATATCACCGATCATTGGCAACTATTCAGGTAGTAAAATTATTAATGTGTGGTGGTAACATTTCTTTTATGAATTCAGTTTTAATTTTTTTTTTTTTTTTTTTTAATATTAGGGAAGCGTACACTCAGCGAAGCATCGTAGATAGCGCAATGTTGAACCGATTACAAACCGAATACGACGAATTTCTATTCAGAGTGGTAAATAATTTGTACACAACCAAAGATCGTATTGGATGGCAATACTTGGCAACCTTGCCCTTCAACATGATTACTTCGCATTCTTTATGGAAAATATATCAGTATCTGCTCTATACAAAAAATGGTAATTATTTCGATATCCGCCTCAAACACCTAAACGATGGCATAAATTGTTGTAACTTTTTATTTGACAGAAAATGATATTCTAATGAGCGAAGAATTCATGGAAAGTATCGGTGAATTACCAGATAACGATGTGTACTATTTTCTTACCACAATCACAAACATGGCTCTAGTCAGATCTAAGCAAGACTGGTTGTTCATTCAAACAATTACTTTGCAATTATTCCAAGTAAAAATATACTCATGAAAAAATTCTCAATTTTGCATTAATATCATTCTAATTATGTACTTGAATAAAATTTCTAGATCGGTTTCGTAAATGTATCGGTTAGAGACAAGTGCATGAAATCATCACGTATACTAATCGCCAACTTGACTAGCAAATATCCGGAGCTTATTTCAGATTTGGTGGTTTCTCTCAAAAAAGAATTCGTCTTAGTAGGGAAAGTAAGTTTTTTGAAGTATGGGAGAAACTTTTCTACGAGATTAATTACAATTATACGACCTTTTTTTTCTTTATTTCAGTTCTCACTGTACTTATTCAGAGAATTACCGATTTCATCTTGGAAACCAAATCACGTTGACAGTTTAGCTTTGAACGACTGGTTACTGAATTGCTGCCTCACAAGTAGTGAAAATAATTTAGCTCGATATATAATTTCGCAACTTAATTGGTCGATGGATTTAAACGAACTGTACGTTACATTACCACTAGATAGCGTATAACCACTCATTGGTTTAATTTGAATATTCATTTCGCAGAGATTTATTTCTACCCAGAGAATTCCACTGCCAAACAGCCATAACAATCGTGAAAACGCTTTATTTATACGCCGAAGAAGTTCCCGCTGCGGGTAGCACTGCAATTATTTCTCAAAGCGTTCGTCAAGTACGTAGTTCGGCTGATAACCGACCAATTAAGAGAAAAATTGAAATATTAATGGGAGATTTTTCAGGTGTCGTCTGTGGTGCGAGGCCAAACACCTGAGCAAATTTTAAATTGTTGGGCTTGGCAAATGTTATCGAAATTAAAATTGCACTTCATGGATCAACCGGTTCGACTCGTTAGAATGACTCTAATTGATACCCAATTGGCTTCCCGAATTCCTGATATCAATTCGGATTCTGAAGTAACTTCATTCAAGATGACTAAATTATTATTGAAATTCATAAACTTATTATTTTCTTGTTAATATTGCAGGATATGCGAATAATTTCCAATGGAATCGCACGTAATCAGTCGGTATCTTTCTATGTGGCTTTGCTGATGAGTAATTTGGGTCACGATTTACCTCTAATATGTGAAAAATGTTGGGATTACTGTGGTGTACTTTTATCCGCTTATAAGTATACTCAAGTTTTGCAAATTGTACAACTCACTTTGCCATATTTCTTGGAATCAATCGATTCGCTTCTGAAATTGGACAAGTAAATTTAAAACCGAACCTACTTTTTGACAAATGACGACTTTGTCTAAACTTCGCTCTCATTTAGGTTCCAGTCGGTAATTGTTCAACTGTTAAACGCCGATCAAACTTATATGAAGATGGCAAAGAATCTGATTATTTCTGATTTTCCAAGGCCTATTCTCTCTCAATTTGCTGCTCTTGTTCAGTATCACATTGAAAATTTTTCCAGGTACTTACCGCAATGATTTATGTGCTCAAAAATGAAATGAAAATATTGCGCACTTTGAGAAATAATTATATGTAAATTTTCAGATACTGCTTGCCGAATCCAAATCAAATGGTGGAATTATGGATGCGTATTTTAAGTTCAGTCTGGAGTGAAAATTGTCCTGCCGTTGCGTATTTAATGGATAAGATCCTGAGTACTGTTTTGAATAACGAACACTTGAAAAATATGGCCAACAATATTCTATCGAGATTAATAGAGGTGATTTAAATGTTTTATTCTTAATAGTTGCTGTTCAAGGACAATAGTGTCTTAGTGCTTAGTCCAGTAAATGTTTGAATGACGTACCTCTTGAAATAAGTTCGTCAGAAAGCGCGAAGACGAGCGAGAATTTTTTCCCCTTTTTGCAAATTTATTTCTTTTCGAGTAATTTTTTTTCATTCGTTTACTGGACTAATGTTAGATTTTTTTATATTTATGCCTTAGCATTCAAATTTGGATTTATGGTTACAAGTCGGTAGTATAGTAATCGTTTAGTAAGTTAGACGAGTTGATAATAATGTTGCGTATCATTTCAGACTTTGACGGCGAATCGATACACGGTAAGTGGCGGATTGTCGTCACTTGTGAGTTGGATAGGATACGGAGGTGGTGGCGATGTGCACATGATACCTGAAAGTCTTCTGCCACGAAGTTCAGCTACCATTACTCATTCGCCATATTTTGCCTACTTCGCTCTGCATCTTGAAGAAGACTTATTTGTATCTCAGACGTCTTTATGGATCGAAGTTTTAAAAAATTTGGCTTCAATTAGCGGTAAACCGAGCGTAGACGCGGCATTAAAGGTGCTCGTTTGATGAACATGAAGTTATTTTAAAATTTCTAGATATTTTATTGATTCGTTTTCAATTTTAGAAAGCATGCGCTACGAATAAATTTAACACGGTTGGTTCGAATTGCCTACCGATCTATAGATGGGCTCAATACGGAATGGAAATAGCACACGACCATCCAATTCTACCTTTATTTTGGCAACGGTTTTTCCGATTGTATTTACAAAGAGTACCGGGAAGTAACCACAGCGGATGCGTTGGGAGTAAATTCTTCGAAGGAACTTTGAACGGAGGATACTTCAGAAGAATCAAAAAGAAATTACAAGACTGTATCGATCATTTCGCCACTAAACCGGTAGCTGATCAATTTGAGAAATCTAAATACGACAATTTGAACCAGTGAGTGAATATTTTTATTGGAGCGTTTCAGATGAATTGAACTTTTTCAACTATTCCTGGTTAATGATTTTCAGGTTATACAAGACGTTAATGTTATGGCTGGAAGAACCTAGGCTTCAAGAACCAGACGTTTATTTACCCGCATTTTCAGCTGCTTTTAACGCGCCAAAATTGGCAGAAATTTTGCATGGCGAATTTGTAAGTTGTGAAAATTTTTTTGAAAATTAATGCCGGACTTGAAGAGGTTTATTTTTTTATTTTATCAACGACTCATTAAATTCTTTTTTTTCAGACTGTGTGGCTTGATTGCGTAGATTTTGATAAAATTCGAGATGAACAAAAAGAATTAATTGGTAAATGGACCAAAACGTTATATCGTGATGTAAATCCGGCTTCCAATCGTGTATATTGCTTCCCTGAAGATTCGAACGCATTTCAGCGCATCGTCGAGAGGTACGTTTTGCAAGATTTTTTATTCGCGAGTTTTCAATGAAAACTGACATTTTTATTTCTATTCAGATTACAGTCTTACGACAGAGGAGTGCCTCCACCGGAATTGTTCCTAATGCGTTCGGCGGTACCTGAGATTCCTCGAGAGTCTTTACTCAATAAAAGCGTTATGCTGGATCATTTGGTGGAACACTTTCATTTTCTCGTTCAATATACCAGGTAGATATACGAAAAAGATTTCCCTTTTGCTTTGATTTTTGATTTTGAAATCTACGCACGTCTTTTTGCAGGAGCTACGAAATTGAAAAAAATGACCAAATCGATACGGCTCGTAAATTGTTAGAAGCTTTCAAGTATTTGTACACAAACGTAGATGTAAATGTTGAATTACAAGCAGCTTGCGATACCGTATCGCCATTGTATAAGCGTAAAACTATTTCAACCATTACCTGCGCCGGTCCTGCCACTCTCATTTTTCAAGTACAAATCACGATTCTTCGTACTGCGGTTTTGCTGTTGCTTTTTTTACAATTCTAATTTTTGTACAGGTGCGAGAAAGCAGATTAAACAAAACCGCGAAACACACCATCGACCGATGCGATGCCGATTTTCAGCGTCTGTTGAAGCATAATTTGAAAAATCCACCTTTTCAATTAACGATCGCCTGTATCGTTATTGAATTAGCTGCTGAGTAGGTTTTCGCATGCGAAAAAATTGTTTTCGCTATTAGTTTGAAAATTGAATGATCTTTTTTTTGCGCAGATCTTTACGAAGAGAGCGAGCTGAAGTGAGCGCCATAGGAGATATCACAATATTAAATTCGATTCAAGACGTAGGCGTAGCTCTGTTCTATAAGTTGACTTCTTTGTACGATACTCAAATCTCCGAGTACTTTCCTACGAAATTATTCTTCCGTGACATGATCGAAAAATTGGGTCAAGTAAGATATAAATCTTCAAAATTATGAATTTAGAATCGATAATTTTATTTTTCACAATTTCTTTTTTTTCAGTCGTTTATCGATAAAATTGAAACCGAATGTCCGAAATTATTATCAACTTTGATGAAAAATCCCAAACTAGAGAGTGTTTTGGTACCTCATTTCACTCCTTCTGTGGTATCTGCAACAACGTTTGTTCATCTGTATCGTAAAGTTACTTTAAAAATTATCACTAAAAATTCGGATTTCATTTTAAACGTGTTGACTAAGGTGAGTAATGCGTATTTATTACTCAAACCTCATTACGAGAAAAAAAATGTCTAATAAATTATATTTCAGTTCAGTGTTAAGGAATGGTTACGTAAGAAATCTCCCAGATTGGCGGATCGTTCACAAATGGTAGAAATTCTATCCCAAGCTTTGAAAGACATCGGATCTCAGCCTCTAGATTCTCTTCTTTGTATCCATAAAGTAATAAGAATGAACTTATATAATATTCCCTTGCACTACACGGACTATTTTAATATCACAATTGGTCTCTCAATTTACAGATTCTTAGACGCGATTTATGTGAAATTTTAGTTTACGAATTTCCGGAACATTACGGTGAAATTCTACACGTCTTATTGAAATACTCGGCTGAAGAAAAATTCTCATCTGATGTATGGTTCGACGTCCTAAATTCGTTATTCATCTGCGCCTCCGGTAGCTCCAATTTGTACATCGATAGTGACGTGGTACCTTTACGTCCAGGCCTAACTATGCCTCAAATTAGAGACGTTGCTCGGAAATACGCTTCAGAACTACGTAGTTTAACTTTTCAAGAGGTAAGATTGCGAACATAGCGTAACCGAAGTTACCATTGTTGCTATTAAATTTTCGATCATTTTTATTCATTTTTTATTAGCTTGTCGAAACAGCCAACGTTTTAGGAAGTAACTTTTTGAAAGAACGTCAACAATACGGATTATATGGTCTGTACCCAAAATATACCAAATACATAGAACCAATAATTACGCTTCATAGCATGATTGGCCATGCGGCAATTACCAGCATACTACAAGTGCAAAGAGGAGCCTTAGCAGATAAAAGTAGGTACAGATAAAGTGCTCTCGTTTCAGCTACTCGATTACAAAACTACAAAGTATTTTGTCCATAGTTTGCGAAAAAATATTACCAGTTTTGATCAATCTATTTTCCCCTTGGATTGTACCGTATTTCACTGGTAATTTACAAGAACCATTGGCTCCTTGGATACAGCAGCTGAGTGAAGACAGATCAGTACTTTTACCGTGGGTGCCTAGCGATGTCTCTATAGCTAATAAAATGATATCGACCTTTACCGAATGCTTGAAATTTATCTCGGAGGCTTTACCAGGTACACATTGGTAAATATAATATCGCATGAATGGCTTTATTGGATTTTAAATCCTACTTTATTGTTTCAGCTTCTAATGTGATTTTGAGTCACATCTGCAAATGGTATATTCTACAGTATGCTCATCAGTCTGTTAAAGAACACGTATTGACAGTTGTACAGAATAATTTAATTACCTTGAGTTGGTCTCGTTACGTTCCTTGGGTTGAAGATTTAGAATGGATATTGAAAGTAATATTAATGCGGTTGTGCTATTTTTAATAGCGCTGCGGTGTACGAAACTTTATCTAAATCGTGTTTCAGGTCATCGATCAATACTTACCCGTCTGTCATTCGTTTTTGGGATCTGTTTTTATCGAAATACCGTGGAATATTGTGATTCAAAATGAATCGTCGCCTCAAATAAGTGCCAGGATTCATACTATACTGTTGCATTTACTCATCAAATTGGCCAATGAGCCTAACTTGAGACAGGTACGTCATAAAAAGTTCAATGTCCACGCGAATGTCCATAAATTTAATTTTTCATTTTCGTTTCAGAGTGGTAAAGTTAGCGTTTTACTAATGGAAGCACGTCAATACCACTGGCACTTGGTCGACGCCGCCAATTACGAACACGTTTTAGACTGGTTCGTAATGAGTTATGATTCTCGCGTGATTTTACTCTTGACCGACGAAGACTGGAACGGCATCGATATGGCTGCGTTCGAGTAAGTTTTCTCGCACATTTACCGCAAAATAAATATAAAAGCCGGAATAGTTACAGTGATTTTTCTTTTCAGTTTATTGCAAGTAGCTGCTGGGTACGTGACCGATAGTAACGATTTCCATCAGACAACATTACGTAAACGACAGATGTTCGTGAAAGCTTGTGTCAGGATGGCCTTACAGTTAGCCAACAGATACAAGGCTGTTTTGGCGGTACACCACTCGAATATGGAATCAGCTTTGGTTAGGATGCTTGACAAAATGGAATCTGTGGTGAACCTAAGTAAAAAAAAAACAGCCATATAATGTATTGAGCTTTCAAAAAATATTTTTAGAAAATCTAACAAATTGATTATTTAATAGCGGTAGTTGCTGAAAATCGAACCTCGGAATGTGCTATGCTGCTGTCAGAATTATTAGTGCTAATTAATCAGCCTACTGGTAGCGTATTGCCCGAGCTAATGATTCAGGTGTTACTTAGCTGGCTAAACAATAGGTCGGCCAGCAGTCCTGTATTGCAAGGGCTGCTACGTATAATTGGTACATCGATCAATGATCAATATCATCTCGGAGTCATTATGGAAGCTTGTTTAACATCGTGGTTTAAGAATTTAGGTCGGTTAAATGATACATTTTTGTAGGCATGACGTTTAAGTTTCACGAATTTAATCCGTTTTGTATTATTTCACAGATGATACCGAAGCCTATGACTGGGAAAAAGTTTTAGTCATCATACAACCCGTTACACAGGGCCATACACCCGTTGAAGAGTTCTTCGTAACAAACAGTCAAATTTTATCCTTATACGCTCTGACTTTAAAACAAATTAGAAATGACGGGAGTATTTTCATCTACAGTAGATTAATTCAATGGATTATATGCTTAAAACCCAAGTAAATGAATCTATAATCGCAGCTCTTATGATAATCGTAAGTCATAAATGAATACTGATTTCATAATTTTTACAGTACGGATAACGAAAGCAAATTACCACTATTATGGTCGCTAGCTTTCAAAGAATGTTGTCAAAATGTGCAAGAAATGATGCCTTCTTTACTTAAATTGTGTAATTATTTTCAACAAATCATTAATATGAAACCAGGCTGGGCTTTGTTCGGAGTCATCGGCATGAACAAACAAACGGTGCCTTCACTGAGGTAAAAATTATCCTTCACGACGGTATCAATTTTCTCCAATGAAATCTTATCATTGAGAATTTTTTTCCCTAGGTGTAAAATTTTGTGCAACGCTCTGAATGCATTTATTCTAATGAAACTGAGTGCCGAGAGTAGTAAAAATTGCGCTGAAAAAAGTGAAGAAACGGGTCCAGAAACGGTAGACAAAGGAAGTGACAGGTAATTAATAACTCATCATCTGTGTTTGAGGAGTGGTCGAATCTAGCTTATAACATCGTTCGTTATTTTATTTCACAGAAATCCAACTTTGGTCAGTGCTGAATGTATTAAAGCGATTGCAAATCTCGAGTGTCTTACAAACGACAAGCACTACGCTGAATATAAAATCACCATTGATTTGGCTGTCAGACTGATCAAATCTAAAGAAGTGACCTTAAGCCAAGGTGAACAGTTCATCTTGACACTGGCGAAACAGCTTTACACCGAAGGATATATTCACGCTTTTCACTGCAATCCGATTTTATTAGCAGTGTAATCTTTTTTCCCTTTGGTTTACTTTGTCGTCTGTGTATGTATGTGTGTGTATGGATTTATTTTGATTAACTTCTGTGATATACCTCTACTAATATTGTACTTTGTGTTTTTCAAACTTTTTTTTTTTTAAATTTTAGTTAGGTATGGAATTTTCCCCTTCTTTTATTTCTTAGAATAGGTATAAATTTATTATGCATGGTGCATTATTTATGTTGAAGTAAAAGTGGAAAGGCAGTCGTACATGTTGAGTGATATGTTTTACTGGTACCTTGAACAGAAGCTTTAATATTGTTGCAATTTTTATTACAGAGTGAATATTGTAGGTTTTAGTGTTTAAAATCATGTTCACCAAATTTATTTTATTTTATTTTTTTGCTGTTCTACCCTTCGTTTACTAATATTAAATAAATCTCCGTCGTAGTTATTTTATTTTAACAAGCTGATCTGATAGCTTAGGTACTTCACTTGTGATACTTTTGAGAATTTATGTTATTGAATAAAATATTCGTTTCTTCATTATCATTATATTGTATTTCACTATCATGGGCCTACAACATAAATTTTCTTTTACCCAAATAAAAATTCAAAATTTATCGATAAAAGAATAAAAATGAAATTTTATAACCACTGCAGGGTCTAACAAAGTCATTTGAACTGAAAATACCAAAAAAATCAAAGAAAAAACTTTCGATTTTGAAATGGTTCTGATTTACAGTCCACGTTTTATTTTGTTAGCCTATAAAATTATACGTCAAAACTTGTGAACATACAGAAATGGTTTTTTTCCCCCAAGTCAGTGCTGGGTACTAGGTACCCAATAATTATTTAGGTACTCGTTTTGAGCAGTCAGTAGGTACTTATTATAATGTTTTATATTTCTGAAGTTGAGTTTGATGGTTACTCTTCTTTTTAGAAGTACCTACAACTTTTACGTTAGTTGTGAGTTCATTGGTGCATGGTGCGAATTTTGGATACCTACCCAACATCGATGGTAATCTTTTGAACAATCGATAACTCTTCGACTTTTTCATTTAGCTCAATTTTGAAGCTGGTTGCGCGAAGCCTGGTCCATACTTTTCCAGATTTGAGTTCTTATTTTGAAAATTATGCAGTATAAATTTTGAATTAAGAGATTCAAACTGTGAAGAAAGATGATTGTTTCCTTCTCTATTAATTAAGTACTTGTAAGTTTGATTATCTTTTAGATTGTTCTTCGAATGATGTTCGTAATGTTTGA
>FIZT01058248.1:0-27279 GCA_900065295.1 Paracoccus marginatus
GCACCGTGCGAGTCGCCCCGAGGGCTACTCGCCCTGGATAAAACGAACAAAGCTACTAGCTTGGTCCATTATAGATGGTCTAAGAGTTACTTTGAGTCGTCGAACGTTATCACACATCATGGTTTCTTATCACCACCATGTCGAAAATTTTTTTCGTAGTTTTCTCTCTTACATATTTTTCGTATCGTGAGTAAAGTTCCGGCGTCTTGTTCTTCGACGCTTGTTAGATCTTAATCTCAGTATAGAAGTTTTTATTTATTATTTCATCATTCAAACACAGAAATAATGACAGTCAAGAGTTCATTAAAAAGTAATCATTTGCAGATTGTAAAGCAGCAGTATGGTAACGAGTATCTCTTCATTTCTAATTTGTTGGGTAACGTCGATTTGCCCTGTCAAGATTCAGAATGTTCAGGTAAATTTAAAATACATCTACGCATATATATTTTATTTCAAATAAATTACGCGTTTGTAATTCATGTTGCAGATTCAGAAAATGAAAGTAAATTCACGAAAGGTACATCAAAAAATTATATCGATTTGTTATTTTAGTTTCTTACTGTAACGCAACTACCAAGTACGTCTTACAATTTTTGTTTTTTTTTGTTATGTAATTCAGTGAGAATGCTTAAAAAGGAGAAGGACATCGATCGTGCAAAAACGTTGGTAGAACTTAATAACCGATTGTCTTCGTTGAGAGGTAATAAATGTTTAAAGTTTGAATTGTTGTAGTTCATACATATTGTTCCGAACCACTTCGCAATAATTATAAAAAATTCTTGATTTCAGAACAAAAATACACATACAAAGGCAAAAAACTAAAAAACAGATTACAAAGTAAACTAAAGAAGAAGAAAAAAGTTTTCGAAAATAAGATGAAAAGAAACTCCGTTTCAAAAGAACAAATGAAGTCAGAAACTGTTAGCAAAAATACCGATATTAAAATTCCGAAACCAATTTTCAACAATGAGGGAAATATGGTATTCAGTAAATTTGATTTCCTCGGTGCCACTTCAAATTTGAACAATAATGCAGCGTTTGAGAAAGAAACTAAAAGCAAGAAACTAGCTTTAGAGAAACTCGAAAAGGAACGCGCTTATATCCAAAAGTTGGAGAAAACTGGCGAAGTTGATAAAGCGAATAAAATAAAAGAAGAAAGCGTCTGGAATAATGCATTGAAAAAATCGGAAGGTCTTAAAGTGAAGGATAATCCTGCGCTGTTGAAAAAATCTTTAGCCAAAAAGAAAGCAAAGAAGAAAGCTAGCGAGAAGAAATGGAAAGAGAGAATTACTAATGTTGAAAAACAAAAAGAAGAACGACAGAAAAAAAGATCGGAAAATATAATGAAACACCGACAAGAAGCGAAAAAGAAAAAACTTAAGAAAGCTGTTAAAAAAGGACGTGTAATACCAAATGCTTGATATTTTGGTGTACCTCATGCTGTATATACCTTGTATGTATATTAAATTTGTACAACATCTATTTCATTTTTTATTCATCTATCCACTTTTGCTTCGTTTAATTAAATCAGCATAACATAGATGATCGCTTCATTTTTTTCTACATCACACACGTTAATACTTAGTTAAATAATACTTGGCTGTTATATCCACTGGCGTTTGATGTGACTGGCACGTGCTATAAATGAGTATTCTTGATGGTGTCTGGCAAGGGTAAAGGTGTCGCCATTAAACCAATATTTGAATGTTAAGGACCTTACGGTTGTATTCGAAGGAAGGAGACGAAGTGTCGCGTCGATTAATTCCATCACGTTCGTTGTTATCGTTATTCGTTATCATCATGCTGTTTATTTATTGATAATCTTGCATACCAGGGGTTTACGATTCTCATTTTTACTATATTTCTTGGTTGTGCGAAGAATTACATCTACATAGTGTACCTACGCGTAATTTGATAACACAGCGGCCCGGCAGCGATGTCATCTTTACCTCTTCTTCTGGTACATGGAGGCGCCGGCGATATACCAGATTCGCGAGTGCAAGGTAAACTAGATGGTATTCGAAAAGCTATCAGAATTGGATACGAGAATTATGCTCAAACTAAGAATATATTAGACGCCACCCAAGCAGCGGTAGAGTACATGGAGACCGATCCAAATTTCAACGCAGGTTCGCATAAAATACCAAATTATTGAAGGACGTAAATTAACTCTCATAATCCTTACTTACGCACGTACTCTTAGTTAATACCTTGTGTTGCATCCCATTCTCAGGCTACGGTTCGGTTCTTACGCGGGATGGCGAAATTGAATTAGAAGCGTTGGTTGTTGACGGAAAAACTTTGAAGGCCGGTAAAGTTGATAAAACGATAGCGAATTACTTCTGTCAGGTATTAGTTATGCAAGACAAGAATGAAGCAATAGCGCATATCAACTGATTATAGGCGCTGTGACGGGATTGAAGAATATCTTGCATCCTATAGCGGTCGCTAGAAAAGTTATGGAACTAACGCCTCATGTATTGCTATCCGGTGAAGGTGCTCAACAGTTTGCGCAAGAGTGTAATTTTCCAGTAGAACCTTCTTTACATACACCAGATGCTTGGGAAGCGTTGAAAATTTTCAAAGAAGGAAAACAAAACCCGTCCGCGATGGAAATTGGGTGAGTATGTTGTGCTCACATTTTACCGAACTTGACATTCGAGTAAATGCATCGAAAAATATGAGCTGTGATCTCGATTTTACGATATTATGCAAGCTACAAAGCTACCATGGATAATTAGATGTGGTATTGTTTTGTTCTACCACTTCACTTGATACAGATATCATTGTATAGTGTGTGCGTAGTGCGTACCTTATCTAGTATCTGTCCTATGCTTATATTATTCAGTTAGTCCATTAGCATACGACTGAAAACAAGGTTTATGAAATGAAGTTTCATCACTAACAGAAGTGGAGGTACTGTCGGCGCAGTCGGAATCGATTCATCGGCGCATTTGGTATCGTGTACTTCTACAGGAGGGATAACCGGAAAAATGAGAGGACGAGTCGGTGACACGCCGATCCCAGGTACGAATCACATATTATGTTATGTGTATGTGTAATATACCTATAGTTATCGCATTTTTTTTTGCTCATCTCTACCTTTGACGTTGGCGAATTACTCAAGTTACGGAATAACGTACTATTACCGATTACCTACTTCATTTATATTGTATCTTCAAAAACGAAGTAATATGACTATAATTGAATGTTTTAGGGAGCGGTGGCGCAGCAGATGACAATATAGGAGCAGTTTCTACTACCGGTTACGGAGACGCTATTCTCAGGTACAACCTTGCTCAACGTATTCTTCTAGCGATGGAATCAGGTACTGCGATGATTGTTCATATACCTAATTTGTTCTTACCTTTCAAGCGGCAACAAATTTTCGCCGTAATAATACTTTTTTGCCATAACTTGAGTCTGTGTTTGTGTAATTATTTGTACGTTGACCCACGTAATTATGCATTGCCGTATTTATCGAATATATTTTTAATACCAGAACTATTTCAGGTCAAGCAACGCAGGAGGCAACTGAAAATGTGTTGAGTACCATGTTACGTAGAACTAATAAAACCGCCGGCGCTATAACTGTAGGTAAAGATGGTAGTGTGGGTATAGCCTTCAATTCTAACAGGATGGCTTGGGCTTATGTGAAGGATGGAAAATTGCACTACGGAATTAATCGTGGCGAATGCTTTGTTGAAGATTTTTGAAGAGCATCGATCGATGCTCGATATGTATTTGTAAGAAGTCTACATTTTGATTGGTAAGTTTTTTTTATTATCTGACGATTCGGTATGAATAAGTAAGTAAGTAGTGTAGGTGTACATAATTATCAAGTATGTACATGGATTTTTAATATATTGTAACTGTACTTATGCGAGCAGAGTTTTTCATCATTTAAACAAGTACCACGTTCGGTATTAAGTTTTGCACTTCGGCGCATTCTCCTTTTTTCTCGTTTGATAAACTGAATAACATAAACGAAAACAACGAAGAAAGTTATCAAGATTATTCAAACAGGCCATTCTTATAATTACTTACATTTGTAAATGGTCGCTACAGCTAATACATACCCAAGTGCATTATACTCGTTCAATCTAGATGTCACACTTGTGACCCATGCACTTTCGTACTTACTCACTTATTTACTTATTTAGGTACAGACAACAGAGAATTAATTCATTTACGAGTAGATACATTTACAAAGCCTATGAAATTCGAATGTCTCTAATGGTAATCCAACTACAAGCGTATAAATTCAGAATAAATTATAGGCTTATATGATTAGGTACCTGCGAGTATGCGCTTACTCGAGTTTTACTCCCGAACCCCAGTTGAATAGAATGGCGAGAAAATCGTTATTATTTGCTTCCCCGTTGATATATTTTTTCTGTTCGTTAAAGCCTTGAAATTAAATTTGTAAAATATTTTTATTTTCAATGCATAACATTATTCGTACGTACGGGTATCAAGTAAATACATATATGGATTAGGTGGATAAAAATTAAGAAAATAGCATACCATCGTAAAATAATCTTTTTGATAGAGGTACCTTATAGCGAGAAGATAGTCCTATAAAAAGAACATCCAAGCACTTTACATTAGCTCTAACGTGAATCAATTATTCTTGATAATTATCTACTCCTAGGTCTTAGGTATAGCTCTGATCTCACGACCACCAGATTTTAAAAATGTACGGGTACTCAAGTATTTGAATAGCTAATACCTATAAGAGAAAACTTACCATCTCTGTAGAATCTTTCCACTCTGTTCATTGGTGTTCTGTTTAGTGCTAACAAACGAAAAACAAAAATGGACATTACATATTTTCACTTCAGATTAACGTTTTGCAGTCGTAGTAACTGTGATACGATACAATATGTACAGTAGGTTTGTGGGTAGGCGGATAGGTACTTTCATAGGTAGATCTAGATACTTTTATTACAAGTATATATATACGTTTAGGTATTATAGTAGGTACCTACCTTTATAAAAATTGAATCCGTCTTGCCAACTCGAACCAAACATTGTTAGCCATATAAAAAAGTATGATAATGCGATTTGGGTGTTCATTTTGCTGGAAGTCGTAGCTTTCGACGTAACACTTCAGGGTTTTTTTTAAATCTGTACTCACGCGTAGATTTCAGGTATCTTCTTATGTATGTAGTTTAATGCGGTACGTTTTGTACTCTTAATTATAATATGTATCTACCTACCAACAGTCCACCTGGTCGCGAAACGAAAATTCGAATAAAAGTAAATCTATACCGTCAGCGATTGAAAGAACATATTCGGTAACTATTGATGTGATGCGTTTACGAGTAATGTAAGACGAAGAAATTTTTTGAAATTCAAATACGTACTTGCTTAGTACCAAGAAATAATAAACGAAAAGAAAAGACGAGAGAATAATACCCAGCTCAAAAGAACGAGATGATAGCTTTCGATGCCGGGAAGGAAAAAATTGAAAAAAAAAGAGAAAAGAAATGCCAACTCAACCATTATAAGATTTTTTATGATTTTTTTTTTCTTTCTCAACTGACGTCTTCATTTACTTTTATACAATATGAATCAAATACATGCGCACTACACAGTAAGTACTTACTTACCCAACAAAAGACAGCGAAGTAAAAATTTTACATTCATTGTAATGCAAATAGGTAATTTTCGTATAAGAATAGAATTTTAACATATGTATTTTCGAGCTGTTTCGTTTTCAAACATAATTTAAGAAGGTCTGGTGTTAATTTGAACATATATTTTAGTTCGAGAAGATTTTTGATATATTTAAGATAAAATATGAACATGAAGAACACTGTTATTAATTTGTACGTATGTATTTTCTTAAAATGCGCGCATTATAAAAATTGTTGCGACAAAATACTTAGATGAATGATTAGCTTAAAGCAATATTAAGTAAAAAAAAAAAACAGATCGTAAAAGACAACCTTTGCCACTGGAGTACGAGTATACACTAGACTAGTACAAGAGTTACACAGGTGTCTAATTAGGTAAGTCTAGTTCTAGGTCTAGGTCTAGGTTTAGGTCCAAGTCTACGAGTACAGTTAGGATTTGTAAATCGTGATGTAGTCAATTATTCAAACATGCAAGTAGTACCATACCCACACCTAGTACCAAAACCTATACATCCAGATACCATTTACGAATAACTGCATTCAAAACATGGTCTGCACGAATCAAACACACTCAAATGCAAAAGGGAACCAGGGAATCACCAGCTTCTTTGCATCTTACACATATAAAAATCGCCTACACAAGTACGAGTACATTAGAAAACTAACAAAATACGTAATTAATAGGTACTTGTTAGTAATAGTAGTTATCACATTTTTACATTTTTAAAAATGACATACGTACTTATAGCTATATAAGCTACAGAGACAAGCTCTAAAATTTTGGAATTAAAAAAACTATATATAAATGAAATAAAATAGAAATACTTTCGTCGTAGCAATAAGGTACCGGACTTACACGTGTAATTCAATAAGTAGGTATACCGTATGCTAGATATATTAGGTATTTTATGCAAAATTATGCGTCAGTAAACTCGTTTAGCGCACGCGTTGCCTATGCACGTATTTTGCACGAGTATTATACACCTCATAATATAATATATATGATGAGCAGGCGGTCATCAGAATACGGCATTCAGCAGAGACGTGCAATAATGAATAATCGACAAAAGACATACTTAACAGCCATTTGACAAAAAACTAAAAAAAAAAAAGAAAAACTAGAAAAAACCCTTAATCGTTTACTCTAAAATTATAAAACATGGATATCCGAATTTAGTCGAATATGGTACGTAAATATGGTAAAAGCACCGTTATCACAGAAATCACTTTCAATACCATGCAGCTTTTTGAGCAATAATATCGGATCTTAAATTCTGGGCGAAGCTTATACCAAGTACCTACATAGATAAAAAACAAACAAACAAACAAATTTAGTAGAAATAAAGGTAAGAAAATAAATGTAAATCCTTAATTTCAGATAGCCGTTACGTGTGCGCGTAGTACGCTGCACTATTCCTATATTTACTTACCGTCATGGACACGGACATACGCAATGTATAAATAAATTTACTAAAGGCCATTAAAGCATGACTGAAAAGCGTAGTGAACGTACCTTGGAAAATGTCGATACTATCATCATGCTGGTAATCCAAAGCAAATTTTGTTCGACCCAATCTTCAAGCGATTGTAAGCAACCTTTTTCATTTATAGTTTTACCAACATCTAAATTCTGGTCGCGAGCAGCGAGCAACCAAAAATTAAACACACATTCAGCATTTTACGTTTAAAGCCAACAATACGTACTAAATAGGTACAACGAAATACTCGTAGGTAATCTACAACTACATCTATATCTACACGGGTACTGTAATTGGTAGCTCTAGCTACTAGCTCAGTAAAGTCTGACTTGCATCAACATACGCATGCAGTCACTAACCAGTAGCTATCGAGTATCGATTACTACCAGGTACCTAGCTACTGCACACATTTTTACGCCACAGTTTGGTCAAAGAGAACGCCTATGCGAAAAAATAATACGTAACTCTTATCTCGACGAAAATTTTCGAGGTCAAATAAATCAACCAATCAATCGACAAAAAGCCAAACAAGGTTTAATACTTCAAAAAATTGAAATGAAAGCAAACGAAAGCGCAAACTCAAACTCGTTACGTATTATTGTAAGAATAATTTTCAATACCTGAACGGCTACTGTAAAAAAAATAATAAGGTTTATGGTGAAATAATTTTTTTCGAGCCATTCTTCCAAAGCTTTGATACAACCATTTTCATAAATAGGGCTTTCGCCTTCATCTTGCGTAAGTAGCAATGTCGTCCATTTATCGGCATACTTAAACAAAAGATATCGCTAACACGATGCCGTACGAAGTACTAGTAATAGTAAAAGAAACGCCAATACGGCAACGAACCAAAATACTTACGTAATTAGTTTTGCGAACGTCATAGCCACACTGTTTGTTTTTCACTACCTCCTAAACACGCGAAACAGAGTGGATATCGAATCAGTAGAAGAAATAATACACACACTGCATGGTAGTGCTACTTACAAATAATTAGGAAAAAAACAATCAAAACTACAGTACGTACGTTGAGTTTCTTTTTACAGCATGAGAACGGCACACCACACGCTTCACGGCTACCTATATCCTGCGACGAACAGTTGAAGTAATTATTCTTGTCCCAGTCCTTAGGTCCATCGATTCCGCAACACTGAAGCTGCGATGGGCAGACAACGAAAATTCAATAACAAACTACGAACGGTTGTTCATTTACATATTTTTAAACCTACCCATTCCTCTTGCACCCAATCGATAAAGTTTTGCTGGTCAGGATCTTCGCGATAACGTATAATAAATGTCTGAAATCCTTGAGCCGCTTCAGCCTTAATCTAGAGGGAAAAAACCAACAAAAAAAAACCGTAATTTTTGAAACTCGGTGCAGAAAAATACGTCAAGACTCGAGCGTACCCAATCTTTGAAAACAGCCAATAGAACGCCGCACGTGATCTCGAAAAGAAGTACCACCGCCAGAAATATCGCGTACTGAAAGAGAATTGCAAAATTAATAGAATACTTCCGTTGAAAATACAGCAGACTAAAGCGACACATCACAAACGAGAATAAACGAATGCCAGTGTCAATGCCAATGAACGGCGCAATCCACTCAAGTCTTGCGACTGTTCACGTCGCCGGTTATACGCAGAATATCAAGTCAGCTAAAGTTACCTACCGAATATAATAACAGTGTATTCTCTCTAAGCGCTCCTACGCATCCGGTAAAACCAATTACGAAGGCTACTGTGCCTAAAATCAAAACGATTCAAGTAAAATTTTTGTACCTTTTCAATACCAAGCTCAGGTGACCAATATAACGATACTACGATTGTATGTATAGATGCCATACTTACCGAGAATAAGAAATACAAAAGCTGGATCCAATATAATGTGAGCTAGTTTACCGAAATTGCTGAATCGATCTTTTTCGCTCCATGACCATATTCCGATCGCCAAAATAAGGATGGCAAACGACTGGAAAAAAAGTCATCAAAAACATTGATACCTAGGTAAGCGTAATCAGCTGATGAAAATGTTAGCGACACTCACCCATAACATAAAATTGGTGATGAATAGTAGATACTTCAGAAAGCAATTCACATCATTTCCGTTTCTACCTTGTCTGTAATGTAGTACAGGCATTATGGTATGGTAAAATATGCTTCACGTCTTCATCTTCGCGATCATAACACTTTGTAGTCAATCCGATGATAGAAATTGAAATTACGTATCATGCTGCACCGTACGACTTAGCAACTACGTGCAAGATGAACTGTGTGTATCACACACGAAAATAATTATTCATAAAGTAAAAATTTTTATTGAATTAAATTAATACTCAAAAACTTACAGCGAATTAGGTACAGTACAATCCCTGTACAGTGCAATTACACCAAGTGTGCAAAAAAAACAAAAACAAAGCACAGTTCACTCCTCCGTCCTCTTCACCGACGCCACTAACGCCACCTCAGCACTTTACTCAGCAGTCAGCACCTACAAAGACACAACAAAAGAGACAAGACCTAGTCAGACAAAGAAGGGAAAATTGAAAAATAATAACGTGCTGTATGACGTGCTTCTGCTCGATGTTGATTTTTTTTGTTTTTAGTCTGTGAAGGATCAAGTTTGCACATGTTGTTGTTGTTGACAACAGAATTTCTTTCCCGCCAGAACGCCACCACAAAAAACACTGGTACACACTAGTACTGATAAAATGAAAACAGAATTTGAACTGAAAAGTGAAACTACTGTAAAGTAATGCGAAAAGGCACTTCTTAATCGTGCCTTCACTCGAGTGAGTATTTTTCAGTTTTCAAATCAACTTTCTCGATCACGATCACAATGACAAGAAGTAAGGTACGTTCCTAATTGATATCAAATCGCAATGTGTACCTGCTAATCAAAATCATCAATACTATTTTCTAATGGAAAACAGCAACCTTTGAGCAGTGAGTAATTTCATATCGGTGAGCAATAACCTTTGTTGCATCGTCTGTAGCTCTTGTCCTCGTTTCAAATTGGAGTAGGTGAACACCGGAATATCAGAATCTGTAGCTGAAGCAAGTATGAATTTTTTGTACCAAAAAGTAAATTTCTCCGATCGGTTGATTTTTATATTGAACGTACTTAATAGGAAACATAAACCGAATGGTGAATATTGAATATACTTGAATTTTGTAATGTTTTGTTGGTCGAAAAAGGCTTAGGTTCGATGTATGAGTAACTGACAGTAAGTCGTGATTCACAAACGCTCTCGAAAAACATGTTGAAGAGGTACAAAAAACCTAGAACTAACGGCTTAGCTTCTAAGCCGGTACCCTGTACTTCAAACAATATCGACAAGCTTGTCGACGAATGCGATGACGTTGCATCGAGTGTTTTCAATAACGATAATAACAAAGAATCGAGCACAACAAAAGCAACAACGAATGATTTTTGCGACTTGAATAAGATATTTCTCGAATGCGGTTTATGCGTCACTGAAGAATCACCAAACAATACGTTACGTAAGTACGAAGCCTGATATTAAGAAAAAGTTGAGCACATTCACTTGAAATTTCATCAATTTCGTATTCAGGAACGGATCAAGCTGTGTTCGTTAGGACGTTAAACGCCAAACTGTTATCTGGAAAAAATGTCGAAAAGTTTATTAAAAGTTTTCAGCAGTATTATTCGGACGAGAAGAATTTCCTCAAGTCGTTATCGCCAACTCTCGTACGTATCAAGTACTCGTACTGATAGTTACATACATATGTATTTGCGGTGGTGTTTTGTACGCGATTGTGATGATTTGCTCTCGTTTTTTCAGACCAGTGACGAGTGCGATGTTGCACGAGGAAGCACTCAAGAAAGCTTGATTCGACTGTTATTACAAATCGAAGAATTACAGGCTCCGTTGTCCGATTATTTGTTGGATCGTTTGGGAGAATACGCATCGCGAGAGGAAGAGTTCGTAATTTGCATGTAGTCGGAATATAGGATATATGTGAATACAGAGACCTAAAAACGTCGCGTTTGCAGGATCGATTGCGATATATCTTGTATTGCTTGGGTGAAACTAATCTTACAGCCGTTCAGGTATCTAAACTGTGTGGTGAATTCGAAGAACATGTGCGAACGGTTATTCGATATCATACTTACTTCTTCAGACAAAATGGTAATCGAGTGCTTATTACGACACCTATAGATCATATAAACCTGAGTGTTTGTAGCTGACTACAAGATCGTCGTTTGTGGGCCGAAATTACACAAGATTTTTTTTTCGTCTTTTCTTAGATAAAACAAGAAGTCATCGTTTGTTTACCAGATATCATCGCAGATACGGAACATCGTTTCGCGGCCAATGAGTTAAGGTAGCAAACTTTAAATTTTGCGTGAAAACGCATGTCTTAATACGCTAGTATAACGTTTTAATCTGCCGATAATTTTCATTTTCTTCGCAGCAAACTGTTACGATGCGAACTAGAACTGATGCCGTCCATTTTAGACGCTCTGACCAACTTATCTATGCAAAGTGAAATTAGACGAGAAGTAGGAAGGAATCTAATGGATTCGTTAAAAAGTTGTGCCATCGAATACGTTCCGAATATTGTGAAATTTTTACTATTTGCCAGCGATACGCAGTCATATGATGAGGTACGTACAACCAAGTGCTCAAATCTGGAGTCGATTTCCTGAAATGAGTACTACTGTATTTCTGTGCGTTTAATTTTTTGTTATCCCAATAGGTGATCAATGGTCTGCGCGCTGAGTTGTTCTCATCGTCTTCCTCGTCCTCTCCCTCACCGCCGTCATCTCAGATACCGAATTTTGCGAACGGAGACGCTGAAATTGATACGCAAGCGATTAAAATACTAATTTTCAGTCATATCAGAAACGGTCTGTTGGCTTGTAAACAGTTGGCCGATGCTTGGCACAAAAATTTAACGCAGGGCGGTGCCACCAACTCTACGAAATACAGGTATTCTGCGATATGCTACACTCTAGTGGTATCTACTTTGGATTGATTAAATTTGTAGTGCATGAGTAAAAAACTAATATCAACGTTGTTTTCAGGCCGTTAGACATGATAGTGATGTTGATTTTGTACGATATTTGTACTGATAGCGCTAAAAAGCGTAATGTGGAAGCAACGTTCAAGAGCCGCATTAAAAGTGGCCAGTTTAGCGTCGCTCTTATTCGAGATACTTTTGAAAACTTCACTCCAGTAAGTACCTGTTATAATCCTAGACGTATTCTACTAATCATTTATTCATCCGCTTGCTTGCTTTGTCTCCAGGTGCTGAAAGAATATTTTCCTTCGTTAATGTCCATGTTATCGAAAATGTTAAAATCGGTAGACTCAACTCAAACGGAATTCGTGAGCACTTTTTACTTGTAAGTTTTATACATTATCTACCCGATAACTCGTCGTATCTGCTTATAGATCGTGTATACTGTATGATGTTGATTTCTTAGATTATGTTTTGAAAAACTGGAAGTACAGTCGTGCAGAACGATAATCAAAGAACTATTAGCGTACATCGGAGCAGGCGATATGAGCGATTCTCAAACTGCATTGAAGATATTGTCTCGAATCGCCAATCAGCATAGAGAGAAAATGCGTCCGCTAGCGATTTTGTTGAGAGTAGGTTGTACTTCGTTTATGTAGGCTATTACAGCTAACTCAATATCGGCTCCCGCGCTATGTTATCAGGTTTTACTGAATAAAGTGATAGACTTGCCTCTGAATGATGTCGAGCAGCTGATGGATGTCGTATGCAGTATAGCATTCGGCGACAGCGGCATCGAAGAAACATCCGATACCATATCTCTGAAGAACGACATTGTTCTATTGATCGAAAAAAACATTACATCCTCAAATTTGAAGTAAATATAAATACCTACATTTTTTTCTCCATCGCGAGATTGTTACTAGGTAGACGGATTAGGTACGTTGTACGTCCATAATTATGATATCGATTGTTTTTTGAACGCAGATTGCTCAAATGTGGAATCGTTAGCGCTGTTATGGCAATCAAACATATTGCCATACAACCCGATGAAGAAACAAACGTTTGGCCTGACAAAGCTTCAGACGATTTTGATGAACATCAACTTTCAGCAAGAGCCAAAAAAGCTTTACCATTTCTACGTTAGTATTCTTCTATCTCATTTGTACTTTTTTATTTTTTTTCTTTCATTTTATTTTGCTGGGGAGTTTTTTGTTTTCTCATTACTTTCTGTGTACAGGACTGATTATCGACGGCACTAGAACTTTCCCAGAGGCGCAAGGCTTGGCTTTTGATCAATTCTCGTTGATGCTGATGAAATGCAAAAGTTTGGACAAATCTCTTTTAGTGAGTATTGCGTCTGCTTGTCTTCATGTCGTTATTTTCAGTATTGTTACATTTTCAAAATACAATTGTTTTTGACACAGTTTTACACCTCGATGATCATGAAAGAAAACATGAAAAAATACTTTTTAATTTGCAACGACGAAGTAAAAGAAATGTAAGAATAAGATTTTCACGATGACGTTACGCGACGTTATATTATTGTAATTCTAATCATTTCGCAGCGAATTTGTGGAATGTGCATTGAAATTTGGCCTAAACGAGGATGAAGAATTTGTGGTATTAAATTTGACGCCAACGCTAATTGAAGAGCAGAACAGCAACGGCATCGCCGGGTAATTCCTTTCCTCCTGCTCGTATTTTTACTTTTTTTATCAACAAATTAGTACATAACGTACGCTTCATCTTCAACAGTTTACGAATGTGTTCTCTCGTATTGCCATCTCTTTTACGTTTGATACGTGGTTTGGAATACGAAGATCTGCGCGAAATCGACGGACTATTAGAGTGCCCAGTAGTGGTGCCAACGCCAAAAGTTCTGGAGGAATTTGCTCTGCAAACGCCGCAAGTTCAAGCCGTAACTATGGATTCTTTGTTTCATCTAGCGAATTGGTTTCGAGAAATTATTAACTGTTTCGCGCGCATCATCAAATTGCCAGCTGGTAAAAAGGTACATTTTCTTGTATTGCATTATTGATTATATAGTACGAAGTAAATTGTATGGTAATTAATTTCTGCCTATTCATATCGCTTGATTAGTAGCTCTCTATTTAGGGTAGTACTGCGAAGTAATTATAATGTCAAATTCGTAGGTTTTGGTACGTCTACGTACGTTGGTGTGGTTACAAAAATTGATCGCTCAATATTTGCCGCAAGTTATAGGAAACGATTACTGTCCACCCAAGTGTAATTTTCATAAATCTACTTCGAAGCTCCCCGTATTGGGATGTGAAAAAAAAAAAAGGCAAGTACCAAATACCTAACTACCTATACCTACCTAACCAATTGATTGGCACTGTTACCGTGCTAACGAATAGAGTAAATTTGACAGGAAATCAAACGTCGCCGGCGACAAGAAAAGGAAACGAAACGATAGCAAGACGCCGGGTATTCGTAGATTCTTGGTAGCGCGTGATTCCAACGGTAGCGTTACCCAAGCCAATGCAACCACCACCGCAACTCAACAGTCAACCGTGTACGAAGAATCCGAGGACGAGGCGGATAAAAATCAAGCACAACAACACACCGTCGACATGAAAGGTTATAAGCAGTTTTTCAGAGAACTCGATCTCGATATTTGGATAATGCTCTCGCTGCCTTTGAGTCTAGATCCGGAACCCGAAGAAGTAAAGTGAATTTCGTATTCCGAGACGAGACTCGGATATATGTAGGATTTACTTATTCGAATCGTGTTTGTTTAGGATTGGGAGTTTAAAGCGCAGTTCACTCCCTCCGAACTGCTTTTTATAATGGAAGATCTGGTAGAAAAATTGCAATTCGTCTTGATATCTAGTAGCAAAAAGTTACCCTTCAAAAGTGCGTCGTCTAATTTAGATATCGGTATTACCTGCAGTTCGCTGTACACCGAAGCTCCAGAATTAATAGTTAAAAATATGGTCAAGCTGATTCCACGTTTATGCGCTCATCTCGAAGCTGTCGCGCAGTTTTGTAACGTTAGTATCTCTATACCATCTTTTTCATTTTTCTATTTCTCTCAACTCGACGCTGTTCGAAATTGAAATAAATGAAACTTGCTACTTTCAGAACTTGCTGTCCGCTAACGATAGTATTTTCGACGCAACCGGCATGTTTGTACCGGAAACCAAAGAGATCAAATGTTCGTTCGCGTTGATTTTGAAAGCTTTACACGTCGTGTTTAGTTGGTCAGGTTTTGAAGACTCGATTAACGAAGAATTATTACTCGGTATGCTAAAAATAGGAATATTCGTAAATAAATAAATCTTACAGGGGTTGTAATATGCTAGTTTTTCTGTTACAGCCGCGCTCACAAAAATCGCCAACCGTTTAGAAACGTCTGAAAAGTCGAGTGACGTCGACGTGCTCGCTAAAGAATGCTGTATCTATTTTAGTGCTTTTCAAGACTCTGTGCTGCATTTAGAATGTGCTCTCAATCTTGTGAATGTAATCGAAGCTCTGCAAAAGTACGCCGAGCAAAGAGAAATCGGCAAAATATTAAGTAAGTGATGCAAGTACCTAGGTGGCTACGTACATATGTACAAGTAGTTGAAACGAATTTTATTTTTCTACGATTACAGCGAATATATGTTGGAAATTTTTATCGCATCGTTGGTATTCGTGGGACGGATGCGAAGAAAAAGGCGCCGTATTCAATCGTCAAATCGAATACCTCATCACGACGTTTTTCAGTTCTTCCAATAACAAATTGAAAGCGGTGCATTCAATGTCAGACTGGCTAAAGGACGAAGTTTCCACTTTGAATAATAAAGATTCGTCTCTAACCACGTTACCGAATATAAACAGGTGAATAGCGTGGCGTAGTAAGTATATAATACGAATCGTTGTCACATGAGGTCAGTAACGTCTTTTTATGTGTGCATTATACAGAGGAAATTGCAACGTTTTGTTACGTGTGCTGTTGAAAATTCTGACCAATGCTACGAAACAAGCGCTAGATCGAGATATCAACGGTAAAGAAAAGTTGGAAGTATGGCTGAAAGTTATGAATACTTTGGATTCGATTGTTAGCGTGCTCAAGTGTCAATACGTTCGCAGTAATTTAATTTGCTTCGTGAAAGGCGTACCTCCGATATTACGTTCGTTTTTAAGTCATGGAATCGTTACATGCTCCGTTTTATTCAGATCTGAAAGTAGTTTGGTAACGCAAATTTTGAAAACTTTACAAATTACCACGCGATACTTGCAAAAGATCTGCGATAATACCAAGGTGAGTATTGACCCATCGGACTATCTTTTTGTAGTACGAGCGACATTTTCTCACACCGACTCAATATCTATTATAACAACTTGAATTAACGAAAACGTATTTTTTCCCCTTATCAATTTACATCAGCTGACCGAAGATGCAATTTTATGTGCGTACTTACCCAGCACCAGATCGCTTTTGGAAGCGATACTTTTAAAAGTAAAAAACGTCATGGTTTCCAACGGTTGTACAGAAGCGTTTTTCGTCGGCAGCATGCGAAATAAAGATCTACAAGGTCAAGATATATTGAGTCAGGTACGGATTTTACATACAACAACAAACGGCCAGGGTATCCATGTAATTTGAGTCGTAAGCTTATGTTATTCAGTAGTCATCGTCTGTTCAAAGGCGAAATAATTGATCAAATTTACACTGTTCAAAAATATTAAGCAGACTACGTAATTCTTTTTACAGTCGTCGATCGATGAAAATTCCGAGGCAATGGAACTCGACGTAAGCGTTATAGAGGCACAAGAAGAATCCATTGATACCACCGAAGCGCAGGATAACATACCCACTGACGCCGAGCTCAGTGAGGATAACGAAGTGGTTGAGGATAGCGCGGATGAAGTTGAATGAAAAAGCCCGTCACTGAAACCTATCCCAGTCGGCTGAATCGAATAACCTCAATAACCTGGTGAAATTTTCATTTATTCGTAGATAAAATTATTCGCGTTGCGTCGCGTCGTATTTGTCCACACATTCGTGCCAGCATTTGAACCAGATATGTACATATTAGCTTATAGTTAGCTATTGAATAATAACGTATGTTCAAGTATTCAGCGTTTGTTGTTTTCTTTTTCTGTTTTCCTTTGGTTTTGTATTTCGTCCTTTCATGAAAATAACGATTTGAGTAATTCGATTCCATCGTCTTGCCGATCTTTCAAACCTTTCTTTCTTCTTTTCTCCGTATAGTATTCTTCGGTGTGCTTTTGTGCCGGTAATTTCAAGGGCATTTTAAGTTCGACTCGCGAGTCACCTTTTTTCGCCTTAATTTTGATTTTATCGCTGAGATCGACTTTCGAAGAAAAGTCGGAGGCTTCTCGCTTCGCTTGCGATATTTCCATTCTCATACGATGTTTCCTAGCTGCGCGTTCATACGCCACTCTTTCACTTAGGTGAATCCATTTGAACCTTGAAATACGAAATCAGATATTAAAAGAAACCGATTAAAGTACCCGTATTTATATGGGAGTACGGCGTCACTTACTTGGATAAATATTTAATATTCCAAATATAATCGTACAGGTTGCTCTTCTTTTTGGATTCAATTTTTTTATTATTCAAACCACAAGCTACTTCTTTGGCGACTCGTTTTTTTTCAAACTCGACCCATCCCTCGGAAAATCGTTTCGCTGGTTTTTTATCTTTTCCGTCTTCACAAAGAAATGAGAGTAAACGTTGATAATGCATAAAGAGCGTAACAAAAATAAGCTTGAATTGTAATTACCAATAAACTGTGGTTGCAGATAGATGCGGCCAACTTGTCCGAAATTTTCCATAATCTCGCGAAGCTTGGTAACATTCATGTGCTTGGGTAACGTCGATAAATATATTATTCCCTTCTTGTTTTTTCCGGACGAAGAAGACGCTTCATCAGCAATGATGCTGGAATCATCTTCATTATCAAGGGTTTTCATGTGTGTAGATGACCGGGAAAAAAAACTTATTTTTTGAGAGCGAGTGTAGAACTATCTCAGTAAAACTTTTACCGTTAAGTTGAGAATAATATTCAAACGAGGCTAGAACAATTGCTATTATACTATTCGTTTTGAATTGAATTTTTTAAAAAATTAAAAGGATGATAACTACTGATAACTGATAATCATCATAAACAGGAGCACGTGTGTGTACGCTTGATGCTATTGATGCTTGGTACATAAGGCCGTGCCGATGCCGTAGACCGATAAGGCACGAAGCACGAAACTTCAAATGCATGGTCACGGAATCCTAACCTTTTTTGGGGACGGATTTCATTTTTCAGTGATGGTAACACTGCCGCTACCGACCGACTCCGAGTCTCCGACCGATTGCCCGGCATCATTCTCTACTTTTGCTACACTCTGTACTCTATCTTTTTATATTTTTTTGTTCCTGGGAAGCGTATTTATTCTAGCTCTCAACGGCAGAATTTTCGTTTCGTTTGTAAAGTAAAATTGTACGTAATTAGTTCTATTAATCGGTGCAAGTCAAAGTAGTGTGCAGTTGCAATTAGTAATTGAAATTTTATATTCGATGGAGTAATATTCAAAGTGAAATCCATTTGTTTTAAATTTGATAGAACGTGTTTGAAATGGCGACAAGTATTTCCTTTCAGATAGGTCATCTTTTAGAAAAGGTTTGTTCACCCATTAGTATAGTATTCATTCGGTTTAAGTATATCCAACTGTGAGTTAGTCCATGTTGTATTGCATATTCCACCAGTTAAATGTTTTACATTGATAGTGCAGGAACAGCTTACATTGCAGGAATTGCATCGCATCGTCTTGCCAACTTTTGTTCTGTTTGGTCTCGTATCAACGTGTATCATAGTAATTGAACATTCAACAAAGAAACCCTGCTCTTTTCGTTTCAGATGACCTCGAACGATAAGGATTTTAGATTTATGGCAACAAACGATTTGATGGCAGAATTACAAAAAGACAGTATCAAACTAGATGACGATTCTGAGCGTAAAATTATCAAGATGCTTTTGAAATTATTGGAAGATAAAAACGGCGAAGTACAAAATTTAGCTGTCAAATGGTATCTTAGCATTGTTGATTAGCCAGCGTAGATGAGTCAATGTAATTTTATGCTAGATTCACGGGACTTCTTGTTGTTTCTTAGTTTGGGTCCGTTGGTGAAAAAAGTGAAAGAGTTCCAAATCGAAGCGGTCGTAAGCGCGCTATGCGCCAATATGGCCTCAGAAAACGAACAACTTCGAGACATATCTAGTATCGGCTTGAAAACCGTTATAAACGAGCTTCCGTTGACATCTAACTCTTTGGTAGAGGCAGTTTGTAAAAATATTACTCAAAGGATAAGCTCGGTTATTTTAAAGGTACGCTCAGTTTCAAACTATAAAAATAATGTCGTTTTACCATTTACGTGAACGAGCTAGACGAGTCGAGTGAACAGATTCGACGTCACTGATAGCGGTACGACGGTTTACTTTGTATTAATTATGGATGATTTTAAAGCAGGAAGATATTTCCGTGCAGTTGGAAGCGTTAGATATACTAGCCGACCTATTGCCCAGATTTGGTTCGAATTTATCTTCTTATCACAGCGAAATATTGCAGTCGTTGTTGCCTCAGTTATCGTCGTCAAGACAAGCTGTTCGTAAAAGGTGAAAAATGCGACTTCATATAAGTCTATGCTCTTCGTAAATGCATATGCAATAAATGGTGTTTGAAACGAGCTTATTTTCCATTTGCAGAGCTATTGTCGCTATGAGTCACTTTGTAGTGCCTTGTAATCACGGTTTGTACGTGAAATTGATAGAACACCTTTTGAATGGATTAGAACAAAATACGTCCACCGCTTCCATTTGTACCTATATTCAGTCCATCGCAGCTATATGGTTGGTAATTATATCAGCGTTAACCTGTCTCGAGTACCTATGACTCAGCTTGGTATTTTGTTTCGGTTGCTTCGTTACCAACGCAGTCGTACGGCTGGTCATCGTTTCGGAGAACATTTAGATCGCTTTTTCCCACTGATCCAGAAATATAGCAAAGAAGACGATGACGAATTACGCGAATTCTGTTTACAAGCCTTCGAAGCTTTCGTGCAACGTTGTCCCAGGGAGATTACCCCATATATCCCGACGGTAAGTCTCATTCGACCGATAGGTGACCGCTGTATTCCATTTAATTACGGACGAATTTTGTTTCAGATTACGGAATTATGTTTGTTGTACATCACCTACGATCCGAATTATAATTACGACGACGGCGATGTTGATAATTTAATGGAAACAGACGAGGAAAAAACAGCCGACGAAGAAGACGAAGACGATGAGTACTCGGACGACGACGATATGAGTTGGAAAGTGCGAAGAGCTGCCGCCAAATGTTTAGAATCGGTAATAGCTACTCGACGAGAGCTTATTACCGAGTTTTACAAAACTGTATCTCCGCAACTCATCGCTCGTTTCAAAGGTAAGTCAAAAGTCTTCCGATGAGTACTGTTCAATTCCCGTTCAAGTTCAGCTATGTAGATATGCGTCTTTTACTTATTATTATTTTTTTTTCAACGTTTAGAACGTGAAGAAAACGTTAAAAGCGATATTTTTCATGCCTACATAACTTTATTGAAACAGACCAAACCTTCATTTTCTTCGGGTATCGATAGCGATTCGATGGAAGAAGAAGAAACGCCAATTTCCTTGTTGCAAGCTCAAGTACGAATGATAGATTTTTTTCTTTTTGCTTTGTTTTGTTCGTTGTTTTTTTTAAAACAAAATTGTCTTTTTTACAGATACCTACTATTGTAAAAGCCGTCCACGTACAACTGCGCGAGAGAAGTATCAAAACTCGCCAAGACTGCTTAGCTTTACTACGAGAATTGGTCAACGTCTTACCCGCCTCACTCGCTATGCATATACCTGCTTTAATTCCCGGCATACAATATTCGCTCGGGTAAGCTGATTGGTCATTAATGTCATAATTCTTATTTACTGGTAGATTCACATTTTATTTTATTAATAATTATTAATACCTAGTAGTACTAGTTGATTATGTACCTAATTCGACTCCTTTACCATTTCAGGGATAAGAATTCCAATAGTAACATGAAAATCAACACGTTGTCGTTCGTTCATTGTTTATTCTGTACGCATCCGGCGGAAGTGTTCCACGCACACATGACTGTGCTGGTGCCACCGATTACTGCAGCAGTTGGTGATCATTTTTATAAGATCGCAGCCGAAGCTTTGCTTTGTCTTGAGCAATTGGTCAAAGTAATTAGGCCTTTAGGTAGGTTAATCGACGTCATGCCGCCTGCTACAATTGATACTGTAGCTTATCCTTATTGTACGACTATTCATTTATTTATCTATTGGCAGACACGTTGAGTAGTTTCGATTTCGCTCAGTACACTAGTAAAATTTACGAATGCACGTTAACCCGTTTAAAAACTGCCGATATCGATCAAGAAGTCAAAGAAAGAGCGATATCTTGCATGGGACAAATCATTTGTAATCTCGGAGATTATTTACAGGTCGGTAATCTCTCTATTCGGTTCGCCTTTAAAATGACGAAAGTTCGGTGTGTTGGAAGACGTTCACGCTTTACGCGATTTGTTCTGGTTTTTATAGGGCGAATTGGTCGTTTGTTTGCCGATATTTCTAGACAGATTAAAAAACGAAATCACCAGATTGACGACGGTTAAAGCGTTAACAAAAATCGCCGCTTCGCCGTTGCGCATCGATTTGAGACCAATCATGGTAAGCGGCACGGTCTCGTCGTACACGAACGTGGACTCGTTTATGTGTAATTGTCGTCGTCCATCTCATCTTACTTTGTGCGTGTATGTTCGTAGAACGAAGCTATACCTATATTGGGCACGTTTTTACGTAAAAATCATCGCGCTTTAAAATTGAGCACGTTAACGCTACTCGATACGTTGGTGAACAACTACAGCAGCTCGTTGAATATCTCGTTGTTGAACACGGTCATGGTAGAGCTGCCTCCTTTGATCAGCGATACCGATTTTCATATTGCTCAGTTGACTCTGGTGTTGCTGACTTCGATCGCGAAACTTCAGCCGCTGGCGTTGAGCTCGTCTTGCGTATTACCTGAAATAATTGGCTTGGCTAAATCGCCCTTATTGCAGGGTAAGCGATACTAACTTTTCATTCGTACCTATCTGTTACTCGCATCTTTTATAATTAAACTTTGCGATGCGACGAACGTGTTTTAGGTGGCGCCTTATCCTCCATGCTGGCTTTCTTCCAAGCGTTGGTAAATGCAGACTTGCCGGGCTTAGGATTCGACGGTTTACTCGCCATGCTTGTAGCGCCTATCACCACAAGAAGCCGAGACGCGAGTTCACCCATTCTACATAAACAAGTAAGTACTGCGCTATCCTGTTGACTTGATGATTGTTTATCGACTATTCGATTTACCGTAAGTACATTCACGAATGTTTGTTGTAGGCTTTTAATTCTTTGGCCAAATGCGTAGCTGCCATCACGGTTACGCAGAAACAGAACGCTGTTCCGGTCGTCGAAAAGTTCCTCAGCGAGGTACGTATTTTCAGCGGCGACGAACCGATCAGAAACGATGATCAGAAACACGACGAACAAAGTATATTTTCCCTTCGCGTAGTCGGCGAAATTGGCAGACACATGTAAGTTGTAGATGGCGCGTGCATTGCATACCTGTGTAGACGTACGGTTTTTATTTGATTCGGTATTTACGCGCAGCGACTTACACGGCGTGAGCAATTTGAAAAATGTGATTCTGTTGGCGCTGTCGTCATCTTCCGAAGAGTTGAAATCGTCAGCGAGTTACGCACTGGGCGGCGTCGCTATCGGTAATCTTCAGCAATACCTACCGTTCATCTTGAACGAAATCGAATCGCAGCCGAAACGCCAGTATTTACTGTTGCACTCGTTAAAAGAAGTAAGCACGGCGCACCTTTGCGCTGACGGTCCGCCGCGTTGTTTCGTTGTTAAATGTAATGATCGCTTCACTGCAGGTCATTAGCTGCCAGTCGTGCTCGGAAAGCGGAGTTCAACAATTGCAACCGTTTGTGCCGGCCATTTGGCGTCAGCTGTTCAGACATTGCGAATGCAGCGAAGAAGGTACCAGAAATGTGGTCGCCGAATGTCTAGGCAAGTTGACCTTGATCAATCCGTCATCGCTGCTACCCGAATTGAAGGAGTCGCTGAATTCAGATTCGGCATTGATGAGAACGACCGTATTGACCGCCGTTAAATTTACCATTTGCGATCAGGTAAAGCAGGGTCGTCGTTGCGCGTTTGCTCCACGTTCGTAGCCAACGTTAATGTTCGTTCTTTCGTGTTTCAGCCGCAAACCATCGACCCGCTATTGAAACAGAACATCGGCCATTTCTTGAAGTCGCTCGAAGATCCCGATATGAACGTAAGGCGTGTCGCGTTGGTCGCTTTCAATTCGGCCGCGCACAATAAACCGTCGCTGGTGCGCGATTTGTTGGATCAAATACTGCCGAAATTGTACGCCGAAACGAACGTGAAAAAAGAACTGATCCGCGAGGTGGAAATGGGACCGTTCAAACATAAAGTGGACGACGGATTGGATATCAGAAAGGCGGCCTTCGAATGCATGTACACGCTGTTGGATTCGTGTCTAGACCGCGTCGACATATTCGAGTTTCTTAATCATTTGGAAATGGGCTTGAAAGATCACTACGATATTAAAATGTTGACCTATCTGATGGTGACGCGATTAGCTCAGCTGGCGCCATCAGCCGTATTGCAAAGTAAGACCATTAGACCACTGCTTCTGCTCCCTTTTCCAGGGGCAATAATTTAGTGTATACTCGAGTCGTGGTTTGTTTTAATTTTTCGCATTTGCGACTGCTCTTGTCTTTGTAGGACTTGAAAGATTGGTCGAACCGTTGAAATACACCTGTACGCTGAAAGTGAGAGCGAATTCAGTGAAGCAGGAATTCGAAAAACAAGACGAACTGAAAAGGTCGGCCCTTCGAGCTGTTTCAGCTCTACTTACGATACCGGATGCTGGTAAGTTGCTCTTTTTCATCACCTTCTATCGCTGAACCATCAACCAAACGTATTTTTGTTATCTGTCTTGTATGTTTTAAATGCCATCTGCGTATAACTTCTGTACGTGTACGATTTTCTTTTTTGTTTCAGGTAAAAATCCTCATCTCAACGAATTCGTCATGAATATTAAAAGTTCGACAGATTTGAATCCCATATTCGAATCGATACAAAAAGATACAATCATTTCCGGCAGTTTGGATCATCAAACGTCAATGGACATTGGCTAAGTACATAACTTGCCATCGTCTACCCTCTATTATCTGTCTGCGTTGATGTTCTTATTATTATTTCTTTTTTTGATTACTTTCCGATGTATAGTAAGTATATTTCGTATTTGTATCATATATAATAGTTGTGTAATTTATTTTTCATTTTTGTTTCTGTAGCAAAGCAATTAAAGAAAATGTGTAAAAGAAGTACCTAGTGGTATTTAGCAGTTATCAAATTATTAATGGTTTATTTGATAAAATTGCTTTGTTTTAACCATAATTCGTTCCATAAATAATACTGTAACTCGAATAAATGAATTATATTTACGCGTGACGGTTTCCTTTTTGATATTTCATCGCAGAAGATAGCTCCACACTAGACATCACATTTTTTCTTTCGACAAAAATACGGATAATTTCAATCATACGATACCACGTTGTGTGGTACCCTACATAACATTTTTCGTTCATCTCGCAGTCTTATCGACTGTCCTGAGCATCGTGTATAAAGAACGAATCAATTAAATATCTCGTCGAACGAACTAAATAAGTATAATTTGTGTCGTCCAATAGCAATCAATATAATTGACGATAGTCGATAATGTCTTCTCGGTTGAATTACGCTTCTCGTAGCCTCTAGAACGTGTAATCAACGCAAATAAGTGTTGTTGATGTAAATAGTCGAATATGTAATTAAATAATATACACACAAGGTCACGATGTACATTGTACAATGAAAGTGATGAAACATAACAACACACGATGACGGCAACGGCAACTAAAACGACGACACATACAAACTTAATAGGTACTCAAATGTAAGTAAAGTATGATTGTATTTCAACGGAAAAACCGGAGAACACAGCAGTAGTACGTTACCTACCAAATCACACTTGCATTTGTAAAAAAGTATATCTAGGTATCCTATGTTAGTTATAATAGACAAACAAACAAACAAGACATGCAAACAAACAAACAAGACATGCAAACAAACAAACAAACAAACGAAAGGAACGAAATTCTCATTAAAACAAAAAAATTGAATGAAAGTACGATTTGCTGTAGGCATATGCACTACATGGATGCGAGTATTTTTTGTGGCTATAATAGCTGATAGGTTTCGTTTAGATACCCACATAACGCACACAATGTTACATCCCTTACATAGAACCATAGATATAGGTTTGACTAAATTGTAAGTAGGTAGGTATATATAAAGATGTAACGTGAACTATCAAACTTAGATGGGTAGGAATTCATTATATATCTACGTTAGAACATTTTGATTGATCTACGTTTAATGTTATTGAACCGCAGTGATCAGTCTCGCGAGCTTGACTAAGTCTATGGTTACATATTGGTTATCAAATAATGTAAGCAATAAAATGAATCATAAGAAGAATCCGAGATCAATCGTCCACTCTGTAAGTACGTCGCGCCGGTAGCATAGATACCTAAAACTCCACACCAACACATAGGTACTTACTTACTTACATAATTATTAAGTAAGTACCCAGCTACCTACCCGTATTCCTAAATGACGACAACAAAATAATGCATTTTTTCGACGTAACACATTGTCGTTGAACGATTCCTAAACTTGGAAAGGTTCGTTGATTCTTGTGTCTTCGCTTGACGAATACATTTCATCGTTGTCGATAGGTATACTACAACAGGTAAATAGATATACCTGAAGATACGTATATACTAGGTAGTAGGTACATATACGTAGGTTGGCTGTGATATGACATGGTGAATTGGATTTGTACATGATACATCGCACCCTCGGTGCAATAACACCGCATCTCAAAAAAATTTGACCCTCTTTTATTTTTTTCTGAAACGTGTTTATCTGCGGTCAATTTTCAATTTAAACCATAATTGAGGAAGTTAATTTTTTTAGATGTGGTGTTATTGCACCGAGGGTGTGACATACCTAATACCAATACACTTATCTACGCTAACACACACTATATCCTACACGGTTTATGGCAAGACGCGGCGCACAACGCGTTACATTGTATTACTTACTTAATAGGTCGGTACCTAAATTAGATGCACCACGTTATCAGTCTATTTTACCTTGACGAAACGAATAATATAACAGCTGTCTTCAGTATAAGTAGGTACGTAGTACATACCCACCCACCCCCCACCCACCCACACACACACACACACTATCTAGTAGGTAAATATGAATACATCTCGCGTACATAAATATGTATTACATCTATACCTATATAGTAGGTATATGCTCTAAATTAGAAGATAAGTAATACTGTTTTTATTTTGGCTTTGGTAGTGGTAACCTTATATACCGATAGCAACAGCAGTGGAAGCCTAATTAACGAGATATACAGCTAGATAGGTAGATGGATCGATGAGTCGAGTACACGAATGAACGTACGACAGCGACAAGGACTAAGTATACCTCGCCTCGGGCGGACTTGATTCGGTCAAGGGATGATGCGAATACATAGCAGACGAATACAGATCATATGACCAGTTTATCAGTGTACTTGTAGGCGAGAAAATACAGATGAAACGCCGAACACAAGATGGCCACAATGTTTCCTATTGCCGTGTACGTATGAAATTTGCGAAATGATTTATGCATAGACATATAGTGTGGGCATTGCAATAACGGTCCCAGTTCGTAATGTCCAATTTCTTGACCAACTCCGGCTGCCTTTTCGATCGTAGTTTTAGACGAGATCAGCTCCAATACGGACGGTACCAGGAACAAACGAACATACAATTCCACAGCGAAACACAACGTCAAAGTGATAAGCTGAAAATTAAAATTTGTCGTGTAGTAGGTATAGGTATTGTGATCATCATATATATTAAAAGAATTTGGTCAAAAAAAGCTATGTCGAATCGGCCAGCCTCTCCTAATG
>FIZT01058259.1:0-20935 GCA_900065295.1 Paracoccus marginatus
GGCAAAAAACTGGTTTTTAGGGGGCTGTGGCCTCAAAAAAAGTGACTTAGAGGGGGAGGATTGGGGAGGTTTTTCAGTATGTGATAAAGTAGACCCTCTTCTACAGAATAAACCACAAAAACCTTCTATAGTAATTTGTTGGGGGTCAGACTTGAATTCTACTGTACTAGTGGGCGTATGTAGCGATCACGTTCTAAATTCGGACCATGCGAAATGCCAAAATGGGCGGAATGCGATTTATACGTAATTCAAAATACATCTAAATGTCATATCAAATTATATATTTAAAAAAAAAAAATTTTTATATTATACTTTGTATATAATTGGAATTTCTGTGTTCTATCTGTGGGATTTTTTTGATGTGTTTTTTTTGTTTTATTTTTTTCTAAAATTATTTAATTAAAAAAATTATTGCGAAATACCTACGTAGTGGTTTGGTCGAAATAGATGAAATTTTTTCTCAAGCAAGATGACGTTAATTCACGACACGATTTAAAAATATCGAAAATCTGAAATAATTCGTATTTAAAAACGTGTAGTTTGATATAAATGTAAACGAAGTACAAGTGTTTTTTTTTTCTCTTCTTTCTAGCATTAAGTAAGAATTTAAATTTTAATATAGTGTTGGTATTTCTAACGATAAGTAAGCTTTTTAAGTGTTCTAGCTGGGTATTTGTTTTAAATTCTATAGGTTTATGTATGTATTTCTCTGTGTGTTTTTTTTTTTTTTTCAATTATTTTATTTTATATATGTTTATCATTTTCGTATTTAAACGTCTCGCAAGGTCTATCAATGGCTGTAGGGTTCGAAAATTTTTCAAATTACGTGCGATTTTTTTTTATAATATTTTACATTGAAAAAGCGGATTTTCGAAATCGAAACGAGCCTCGATATACCTTGTATATGTGTGATGTATGTTAATGTTTTATTCTTTGTATTTTACTACCTATATATATATATATTTTAAACTTAATTATTACGTTGTTTTACGAATCGACCGTGTTATGCTCATTTTTAATCCGTAAGTAAACCCAATAGTCAGATTTTAATTACGTTAAAACCGTCCAATTTTTTCCATAAAAATACTTTTATTAACGCGCTTCTGTCTCGTTAAAAATGCCGCCAAAAAATGGCTGCCTATTTCGTATCTCGCGCTTATGTAATTTTAATCTCAATTTTTTTTATTGACAGTGTCAATTACCTACGTTTTTGGAGTAAAAAAAAAAAAAAAAATCGTACGAACTCGATGCTCGTCCTCTCTCTCTCTCTCTCTCTCTCGTTTCCCTAGCATGTACGTTTACAAATGCATTTTAATCTGTGATATAATTTATTTTATTTAATTTAGCGTGTCAGTCGCGGATTTTTATTGATTTGTACGACATGTGTAGGGATCGAGCTGTGCTAGAGCTAGAGGCGATGAGAGATTCTACGGCGACGAAGTGCGTTAATATAAAGCAAACTAAGGGCATTATTTTTCACAAACCTACCTACCATAGAGATTGTTATTTCGACGATTAATAGAAATAGAAATTGACCTATGTTAATTATTTTATAATTTTTTTGTTTCGTTAATCGAGCTTACATCTCTAAACGTACGGTACGATTTGTTGGTATTTTTTTCTCATATCGATAGGGCCAATAGTGCGATTTTTATTACAGCGACGGCCCCTCGTATTGACGGTCCATTCGCTGCCCGAACATCGGTGTTATTATATTTTTTTCTTGTTCGGGGCGACGATGGCCGGCGAGGATAGTTGGAAAAAAAGAGCAAATCGACGCGTTTAGAATGTTCATTGTTCAATATTTATCTATCTATATACCTAATTTTACCTACACGCAAGAGTACAAAATTGATTTCGAATAAATACCGACTACATAGACGAACCGAACCGTATTATCGAGTAATACTACATAAACTATGCTAACGATTATTCTTTAAAGAAATAATTAAAGTTAACGTGTCTCGTTTTATTTTTAGCGTTGTGGGCAACAATGTGTACATGTCATAATGTTATGTCACTTAATAGTGTTAGACGTCGAATAGACATTAAGGTTTTTAGTTTTATGTTTTGTGATTATCGAGTTAATATTCGTTCAAAACGCTTTTTTTTCTCTTCTTTATTTAATTATTTTTTAGTAGCTTGTAAAAATTTTACTACGATTGAGTTTTTTTTTTCTGTTTTTTTTTCTTTTCTTTGTTAATTTGTATCGATGCATGTTGCGCTTGTTTTTTTTTTAAATTGTTTTTTTTTCCTTTTTGTTTTGTTTTTCGGCGAACTGTGTGCATATAATGCATGTATTCTGCCCAGCAGGTTATAGTCTGTTACGTGTGAAACAGCGTAAAAATTACGCCTAAAAATTAATTTCATAGTATTTTTTTTCCTTTTTTTTTTTTTTCTAAATTAACGAATCGTTTGAAGTTGGTAAATTAGAGCGTGGGTATTGGTTTTTTGGTACGTTTTCTGCTTGGAGAATGAGGATGTAGGGTCGAATGTTGTGATTTCCATTCCGGTGTTGGTTGAAATACTTTTGTTTGAAAGGAGGGTATTTCGGGCTTGTGAGAAAAGTGAAAAAAACAGCAAAACGTCTCTTCGAAGCTGAAAAAAATGTGTAAAAACTTTCTTCTATTGGATCAGTGAAAGGGTCCAAAAGGACGAAAATCCAATTGAACCGCCATATCTTGCAAAACTCGAGCCCAAAATAAATTTAAAAATTTTTATTTCCTGTCCATGGAGAAAAACGATAGAAAAAAAAGTCTTTAATTTTGGTAAAATTTAATTTGAATTGATTTTCCTTTTTTTTTTTTGATTTTTATACTGCAAAATTGAATTTTTCCTCCTTCCCTTCCGACCCACTCTCCTCTAAAATTTGATTTGAAAAAAAGATTTTGATTTGATTCTGATACTGTGATTGGCAATCAGTCAATCGAATTGGTTCATTTTTGGTTTGAAAAATTCCAATTTTTCTCTCATATTCTCCCAACCTTTTTTTTTTTAAATCGTGAAATCTCAAATTTCCGAAATTCGCAAATTTTTTAATTTTTTTTATCAATTTTTTGAAATTTGTCAATTTTTAAAAATTCATAATTTTTGAATCTTTGAATTTTTTTCAGTTTGTCCATTTATTCATCAAAATTCTTCAACTTATCAAGTGTTTGAAAAATCAAATTTTCAAATTCTAAAAATTTTGCAGGCATCAAAGCGAGTAACTTTTTTAAGGTGTTTGTCACTTTTCCCTCAAAAGTCTCTTTTTCTTCGCAATTTTAAGCAAAAATTCAAATTTTTACGTAGAAACGGCAATTTTTTCAAAAAAAAATTTCAAAATTTTTTTAAAAAAATTTTTAAAATTTTTGCAAGAAAAATTTAAAAATTTTTGCAAAAAAAAATTCAAAATTTTTGCAAAAAAAAATTTCAAAATTTTTACAAAAAAAATTCAAAATTTTTGCAAAAAAAATTCAAAATTTTTGCAAAAAAAAATTTCAAAATTTTTGCCCTCGCTGCGCTCGGGCCATATCACACTTTATGTTTTAAATAATTTTGGCTAAAAAAATATATTGCTGTGAAAATGACCTTTATGGGCTGAAGCCCCGCTCCCCTCCATTAATTGTTCACCTCAGACTAATGGTTTTGGCATCATCTATACTCTGATGGTTCAATGACGCCTATACATATATGCTAGCTTCAGTTGATTACTCTTTGAAATGATTGCAGAAAATATTACAAAAAATTATACCGTACCCTCCCCCTCCCCTCCACCATGAAAGCCGCCAAAAATTCCCCCCGGTAAAAAATCGAATTTTTGGTTACTGTTTGGTTATTTTTTATTTCTTGGTCACTTTTTGCTCAAAAAAAGGTGCCTAAAGTCACTTTTTTTCTTCAGAATTTCGTTTTGATGCCTGATTTTGCAAAACTTATCGATTTATTAAAATTCGTCAATCTTGTAAATTCTTCAGTTTTTGAAAATTCCTAATTTTTGAACTTTTGAAGTTTTTGTGGTTTTTTTTTTTCATTTTTTTCCCCAACAATTTTGTGCAATTATGTAGTTTATCAATTTTTCAAAACCTTTAAAATTCAGAAATAAGTTCACGACAGTGTGATCATGGCTTAGAGCTTCTTTTCGTTTGAAATTAATTTTTCTTAAAACAAAAAAAAAACAGTTTTCTGATTCAATAAAATTGAAATAATTTTTACCCAAATTTTGATTTTTTTTGAATTTCGTTCTCTGAAATTGAATTTTCCCTCCCCCCACTTCGGCCCCTCTCCTAAAATTCGATTTTTTTCAACAAAAGAAGAAGATATTGCGTTAGAAAAAATTCTAGGTTCATCAAAAAATTCTTTTATTTTCACAAAATTTGATAATTTTTCGAATTTGAAAAATTATGTTTCAACTTTCAGTATGTTGAATTTTAAACATCTTTTTATTTATTTATTTTTTATTTTTTTTTTCAAAAAAACACATTTTTTTATTGTACCAAGCTATAGTTTCAATAATGTGAACTGGTGCAACAAATTAGCCTATGAATGACTTGAGGTTAAGGTAGAGATATGGATTCTTGACTCAACTTGATAAAATTAACTCTTTCGGTACCTTTGCCGCTCAATATTATTGTGGTGAAATCAACGAGATGAAACGAACAAAGCAAAAGGTACCGAATTTCAGTCCGTATAGTCGCCTATCGAATTACCCTTTTCCCCGAAGCAGTAAAACGTATTGAAAATGAATTTATTACGACACAATAAGTAAATTTATAATGGAAAAAGAATACGCGTCGGGTTTTTTTTTGGTAAAGAGTAGGTACGAGAGAAAGCAACTCGACGAATCGATTATTTATTATCAGTTACCATTAATTTATTAAACTTACAATAGAATATAATAATACCGGTTAAAATAGTACTTGTAGTTACCTCGGGTTGTTAATTAATGTATTCATCTGTATAATATTCAAACGATTCGTTATATGTTTTATAATTTTACGTGATTTTCGTTTGTGATATTTCATTTTGCCATTTTCAAAAAATGGTACCTCCGTAACCGTTATACAAAAAAATCGTAGATCGCTTGCAAAGTGCTTTTTCTTATGTATGTTTATAGTTTTAAGTTATCTTGCTTAGTTATTTTTCTAAAAGAAAATCTTGTAACTGGTCATGATTTTATTTTTGTTTTTATTTTGCCAAGTTTTTTTTTTCTTTTGTTTTTAAGAAAGGGGTGAACGATAACGCATGAAAGTAAAAAAAAAAAAAAAAAAGGAATTCAGTGACATAACTGTTTAGAAACATATTGTTGTCTTTAAATAAATAAAAAAAAAAGTAAATCTGTAATGAGAACCGCGGAAGCATTTAAAAAATAACAAGATGATTAGGAAAATTGTACATATTGTTTTTCTTTGTTGTTATTACCGCATTAATTAGTTTTCAAACGAAACAAAACACGTTGTTACGAAATATATTTTGTTAAATAAACTTGACGCCAAAAGCATAAATCGCCATCCAAAGTTTTCCTTTATACTATTTCTTTTGTTGTGAAGGTAGATATACGACGTTGTATGACAATTTTTTCTACACTTTGGTATGTATTCTTAGTAGGAGTTGTATTTTAAGCGATTTATGCTTTACGTGCAAAAATCTGTTGAGCATAATAGTGTTCATTTTAGTAATTTTCTCAAAGTACAATAATAAAAAGTACAAAGTACCTTATATATTAGTTTTGTGTGTTATAGGTGTTGTTTTATTTTTCGTTTTTGCCCCGACATGTATTATATTGTTGCCATTTATAAAAATTGATATTGAAAAAAAAAAAAAAAAAAAAAAAAAAAAAAAAAAAAAAAAAAAAAAAAAAAAAAAAAACAAGGTATACATCAAATTATACAAATAAATGTACGAAAAATCGAAGAATCAAATGTATTATTATACTTTCTGATTATTTAGCGGTGTATACCTTTTATATTTTTATTTGTTGTTTCGCAAAATGTGATTGTATTTGCATTGAATGTCGTTGGGTTTGTACCATTATTAAATGTCATAAATACATAATTATAAAAATGTCATTTGTTTTTTATTTACTTCGACTTACTTCTCAATTCCTCATCATTAATGAGATACCTCGACGAAATTAAAGTCAAACTGACACAGTATGAAGAAAACGAATTTATTGGTGAATTTTCGCTCGATATTCGTAACAAATTGGAATTCCATAAAAATACAAAACGAAAACGACCCGAATGCGGTATTTAAACGAAATATTAAACCGCAGCAGATTTATACTTCTCGAGTACGTCGTCGGGTATATCGGAATTATCACTTTTGAGAATTTCTTCTTCGACGTAATTCAAAATGAGCGAATCTCCGTTCAAGATACTTTTATCAACGAGGTTAGACATGACTATATCGGTAGTGCTGGAGATCAAAGATCCGTCAGAAAGCTTGAATAGTCTCAACTTGGGTTCATTCGGTTCGTTATTTTTATTCGGCACTCTCATCTTTTTGGAAAACAAATCAATAGTTCGACCGACGGACCATTCTTTCGACGTATACAGAGGGGCGGGTTTGAGATCGGATTGTTCGTTGATGCAGGGTGGATGAACGTTGAAGTATATGCGATTATCGGTAGGTATTTTTCCGTCGCCGAGAGCTTTGCCTTTGATCTTCATTAGGCGAATTTTCTGCGCCATCGGCTGCAACTGGGTAGTTTCGGCTTTTCGTAGGGCTTTTTCTACTTTTCTATCGCAGTTCTCTTGAGCTGCTCTGTATTGCTCTTTCGGTTTTTTCCATTGCTCGACTTTTAGTTTTTTCTTTTCGCTGTTCAGCAGGTCGTCTTTGCAGCCGTGGTGGCGGTGAGAGACGCAGAAATGTTGGTTGCAAAATGGACAAGGTAAGGCGATGGGGCTACGGTCTTTGCAATCTTTCATGTTACAAGCGAAGAATTCCGATGGTTGCGACTGCGAAGGATATTTCAAAGTTAGTAGAAAATGGTACTGGAGGTAGAGTGAAAGTTGGCTATACTTACGGGTTCTGGTTTTTTGAAAAATTCGTTGAGACATTTGCAGTCGTGAGCGGAAGTAATGTAATGATTTTTACAGAAAATTTGTTGACAGTTGGCGCAGGTAAATGGAAGAAAATCCAATTGTTTGCAATCGTCTAACGAACATTGTTGGCCTAAATCTGGAAATTCCATAATTACGAGTGATCTGGAATTAGGTAAGAGAGAAACTCATTGACGTTTTGTGTCTCAAGTGAAATAGTAGATATGAGAACGATTACTTACAATGAATATTATTTAATTGTTGGGTCTGGTGGTGCGATGTTCATCAACGGCGATCAGAGATGAAAGAGCCAAGTCAGTCCAGCGGTTTTCTTGTTGATTTATCGTCAGATGATTGTCTCCTGTATCAGCTTCGGGATCCGGCAGTTCGTTCAGAGGTACGACAATGTCTTCGTTTGGAAGTTTTTCTGACCTCCAAGCATCATCTATGACTTCCAATAGTTGACCATTTACCATAGGAATACTATCCATCAGAATTAAATAAATATATTTTCACCAAAGTAGCAAATAATTTTGAAAACTAAATTTAAAAATTCGAAATTGAAACGCTTTTATTGAAAAATCTACTGAATTTTGATTATCATTCCAAAATCGCATTTAACAAGTGTTGCCTTTCTTCAAATGAAAAAAGAATTGGTCATGTTAACAAAATCACGTGATGGAAGTCGAAAAGTTCTTATCAATTCAGTAGTTTTATTTTTTGCTCAAGTGAATTCTTTTCATTTCCATTATTTTTTTTCAACTCGATTTTCTTCGATATTTTGTGGCTAAAATCAAGTATTTTTCCAATTTTTCTTTCATTTGTTCTCGCATGGAATGGTACGTAGCATTATTATTCATCCCAATCAGCGTAGGTATGCAAAAATTTTCACGAGTGTACCGGATTACTTTGTTTCAGATCACTTTCATTTCACGTAACATTTTCATCGAACGCGTGTTTTTTGCTACCGCGAACTGTTTACGAAGATGAATGTCCAAGGTTCGCGTGATGAAATAGATCCAGAGCTGGAATTAGCCTTGAAAATATCCTTGGAATACAGCAGGAACGATGCTCGAAGCTATGAAAGTACTCCTGGGACTTCAGGACTTTCAAACTCATCATCAGAAAACTTTCTCGGCAATCGTAAACGTCTTGTGGATTTGAACGATCGATACCCAGTACCTAAAAAATTGGCCATCTCTAACGAACACGATGAAGATTACCAACTCGCTCTAAAGTTATCTGAAGAACTGAATGGGCAAATAGCGACTCCGGTCAATAATGAGGAAGATGATTTGGCTTTAGCATTGCGATTGTCAAAGGAGGGAGACCCCGACGATGTGATTGAAATCATCGACGATCATGAAAACGACGATTTCCTGCTCGCTGTACAACTTACAGAAGAAGATTTTCAATCCAAGATTGATTTAGAGAAAACAGTAGTGCCTGTGAAACGAAATAATTCTCAGGTACGTATGTAGAACTGTGTTACTTTTCCATTAAATTTCAAAACTTATTTGAAATTTTTTACGCAGGCTTCCCATTCGGCTGACCAATCTGATGAAAAAAATTACGGCGATGAAACGATATCGGTAGTAGATCCAAGTTGGGAGACAATCGACCCTGTTCCAGATATTTACGCTTTATTTGGTGCCTTCAATAAACGTTTCTTTTGGGGAAAGTTGAGTGCTGTTGAGGTGAAGTGGAGTCCTCGTATGACGCAGTAAGTTGCATGATTTCAATTATTATGGTAACCCGCCAGGCGCCTGAACTATTTTTATTCTTAGATGCGCAGGTGTTTGCAGTTATAGCCCTAGAGCTGGATTTTGTTCCGTCAGACTGAGCCAACCTCTTTTGAAATTACGTCCACGAAAAGATTTGGTTGAAACAATGTTGGTAAGAACCGACGACCGTTGTCGCCTGAATTAGCTCATTTATCTAATCTGTAAATTATGATAATTGAGGAAATATTATCTGTTTCAGCATGAAATGATTCACGCGTTTTTATTTGTTACGAGAAATGATCGTGATCGCGATGGTCATGGACCTCGATTTCTTGAACATATGAATAGAATAAATAAAGCCAGTGGTGCTCATATTACGGTAAGTAAATTATTTCCCATTTCTTATATGCATGCATTATTAATCTTCGTTACATTGTATACGTGGTTTGTAGGTCTATCACAGTTTCCACGATGAAGTAAGACATTATAAAACACATTGGTGGAAATGTAACGGATCTTGTCAGCATAGGGCACCGTATTATGGCTTTGTCAAGAGATCTATGAATCGTGCTCCCGGGCCTAATGACGTTTGGTGGAACGATCATCGTGCCACGTGTGGTGGTGAATTTATCAAAGTAAAAGAACCAGAAAACTTCGGTAATAAAAAACAGAAGAAAAAAGATGGAGCTAAAGGTGACTAGAGGTTCTTGCAACGTTAGATACTTTGCAATACTCGTGTGTTAATTTGTTCGTGTCATTTTTACAGCTCCTGTTAACGTCCTAGATAATTACTTTCACAAACCTCAAACGACAACTTCTTCTGCGTCGTCTTCTGCTGCATCTACTTCTTCTTATAAACCACCTAATACGTCCAGCGTTACTAATTCGCCGGCTGTTGATCAATTTAAAAATTTTGCTAGTTCCGCAATCGGTTCGACCTCACCTGGTACGTCTAATGGTTTGAATCGAGGTCAAAAAATTTTGAGCCTAGTTGATCTAAATGTGAAAAAAAACGCAAATGGCTCTCTATTAAAGAATTCTGATCCAAATTCCAAAAGTTCTGGCAAGAGTAAGTTTGTTCCGTTACAAGGACAAAAAAAAATTTTTCAATTTATTAACGATAACGACTGGTCTTGAAAATTTTGTGTTCCATTTTTATTTTATTTTTTTGCCTATTCATCAGATTTTTTTTCGAATACGTCTTCGTTTTTATTGATGATAATTTTTTTGTACTTGAATTTTCCATTTATTGTATGTATTCTCTATCGTTATCATTTTTGTGTTAGGATAACGTATGTTCTTTTATCTCTGTGATTTTCATAAAATAAGTTCCTTATTAGAAAGTTTTATTCTATGTTCTGGGGCTTCTCTATTTTTATTTTGGGTACTCGAATTCGCTATTAATCCAACTGACGTGATTGCTGAGATATTTCACTCAGTGAAAAGTCAAAATACTGGTTAATCAAGTTGTGAAACGAAGGTTTGTTTCTTGCGTTATATTTAAATTCGGGCATGGGGTTAGGTAGGTTCGGGTGCGGATGGAAGGGATATGAATGAACGTAGGAACAATCAGGATTAAAATATTCTCGATGCTGTATTGGTAGAAGTTACTATTGGTATTGAAGTTTAAATCACCTGATGGTTGGTTGATGATGTAAGTTGGACTGTACACGTAACTACGTAACCTTAAACCCTGGCTAAGGGCTAACCATGATATCGAGATTCGAGAAACTTATCTTCTGCTCCTTTTTCACCGAAGCAGTCTACATGAGTATATATGTAGAGGTATGTAAACTTACGTAGGTATTGCAAAACAGAATTTCTCATCAAGATAATCGAGGCGCTTCAACTTCGACCATCGCGATCGTAACATCCTGTGTTGAGAAAACACTCAAAAGCTATCCTATAGCTATCCTATAAATTATACTGATGTGAATGGTTTGGCCGACACTGTGGTTTGAAGGCACAAACCAGGCACAAACGTTTATGCTGCTTCGTATTTCGCCACGAAAACCTAAAAAGTTAGCAAAATTTGCCAACCCCTGCCAACCTAGTAAGTAAAAAAATCTGAAGTGAGTTTTGTGAACATCAACGAAAATTGAAAAATAACTGAGTGAGATAATCGGTTTCGGTGTTATATATAATTAAAAATATCGCGACATGCGGTGTATGTCAAGTATTCAAAGTTAATTCGAATTTATCTAAATCAAGGCACACATTTCTGTGGAAAATGCATCCTTCAAATGAGTATAAACTTCGTCACCAAATTTTCTAGATGTCGAATTTTGATTTCATTTTTTCCTAATCTATCGTTTTATGTGGTTCGGAAATGATGAAAATTTAGTATTTACAAGTTCCTAATATCGCGTAAGAGTGTATCACTGCCACGCAATGGCCATAGATGAGTTAGTTGAGAGTGTAACAATTTACAAAAATTTACCGCTCTACTTTCACGGAGGTATATTTCCTTTCGTCGGATCCTACATACTAGCCTTATATTTCGGCATATCTGTTTACGACTACGAAAAATATGGCGAAATCTTTCTACTAATCGTGGCCATTCTCGCCGTGCTGCAAGTGTTAGCGTGTTTATGCTGTTTTTGGTCTGTCCACATAAGATGTTTCCTCTCGTGTCGAAAGGTACGTATCAACTTTTTCCTTGCGGTGTTAGTTTGCCTTGTATCATAGTTGAATTATTATTTGTACGTTTCAGGTGAAAAATCCCTACGAAGGAGAAATAGTAAAAGTGATACCAACTCCGAATAATGGTCATTCTGAGCTTGTAAAGTTGAATCACTGTTTTGTAAGTCTTCAGTCACCTATTTACGATTGAAAAAATTAAACACAGATTTAAATAGTAATAGCCACTTTTTGTTTTATAGCACGAAGCATCTAGAGATGGTGCTATTTGGTTCATGTTTCAAAAAACCAAGTATATTTGGTGTGAAGATCGTAAAAGTTTTCGTAGCTTAGAATTTCCTGTGTCGAAAACTTTCGGCGAATACTTGAAATGGAAAGGATACGTAGAAGAAGACGAACTTTTCGATGCTCATCAAAGATACGGTCTCAACATGTGAGTAAACTTCGTGTTCCGAATCTGTATTGATGAATATCTAGAATTTTTTTCATATTTATTTAATTTTTAGGCTGGATATGGTTGTACCGGAATTTATGGAGCTATTCATCGAGAGAGCCACCGCTCCGTTTTTCGTTTTTCAAGTCATGTGTGTGGTGTTATGGTGTTTGGATCGTTACTGGTACTATTCTCTGTTTACTCTGATGATGTTGATAGTATTCGAATGTACCTTGGTTAAACAGCAAATGAGAAACATGGCTGAAATACGTAACATGGGCAACAAACCGTATGCAATGCAGGTAAGAAATTTTTATTCGTCATGAAACTTTGCTAAAAATTTAAAATTTGTTGCGCAGCGCTGTAGTTTTTTTTTCTTTTTTTTTTAGGTTTATCGCAATAAAAGATGGAAGAGTGTTCCTAGTGATCATCTGTTCCCTGGAGATATTGTATCAATTGGCAGATCTCATAATAATAATCCTGTGCCTTGTGATTTATTATTAATTCGTGGTCCATGTATTGTAGACGAGAGCATGTTAACTGGTACGTTGAAAATTTCACTAATAAAAAATTATTTGCGAATATATTTGAAATTTCGTCATTCTTTAGGCGAAGCTGTTCCTCAAATGAAAGAACCTATAGAAAATTTTGACCCAAATAAAGTACTGGATTTAGAAGCTGATGGAAAATTACACATACTTTCCGGCGGTACTAAAGTCGTTCAGCATACCCCTCCTAGTAAAACGTCAGCCGGAATAAGAGGTGATTTTTCATTCATGAATCACCATTTATTTGGAATATTATTCTTATATTTTGATTAATTCGCTTAGCTCAAGATAATGGATGCGTGGCGTATGTATTACGTACTGGATTCAGCACATCGCAAGGAAAGCTACTCAGAACTATTCTGTTCGGTGTCAAAAGAGTTACTGCCAATAATTTAGAAACATTGGCTTTTATTCTCTTTTTGTTAATTTTCGCCGTAGCTGCGTCCAGCTACGTTTGGATCAAAGGTATATTATTGATTTTATTAAACTTACAAATATTTTTCGTATTTCTAATCCGAAAATTTATTTTACAGGTACTGAAGATCCCAAGAGAAACAGATATAAATTGTTTCTAGAATGCATTCTTATTTTAACATCGGTTGTTCCACCGGAGCTCCCTGTAGAATTATCTCTCGCCGTGAATTCGTCTCTAATATCGTTATCTAAACTATGTAAGTTAGTGAAGAGGAAAATACTTGGTCGTGACTCGTGAAAATTTTAACGAATAAATATCACTTTTTTTTTAGATGTATTTTGTACGGAGCCTTTTCGAATCCCCTTCGCTGGTAAAATTCAAGTCTGCTGTTTCGACAAGACGGGAACACTAACGAGTAATAATCTTGTGGTCGAAGGAATAGCTGGGATTGGGTTAGATATTTTGAAGAATTTTTGGAATAGATAGAAAAAACAGTTTATAATCATGTTGTTTTTTTTATCAGCGAAGATAAAAACGCCGTACTACCGGTGTCGGAGGCTCCACCGGAAAGTGTCCAAGTCTTAGCAACATGCCACTCTTTAATCCAGTTAGACGATGGCATCGTAGGAGATCCGCTGGAAAAGGCCACTCTCTCAGCAGTCGATTGGAATTTAACCAAAGGTAATCTGATTCAACTAAACAATCACCTATTTGAAATATTCAATTTATTTACCAACTTGAAAACAGGTGACGCGGTTATTCCAAAACGTGGAAAATATCCCGGAATGAAAATTTTCCATCGATACCACTTCTCTTCTACGTTAAAAAGGATGTCTGTCTTGGCTGGGTACACACCTCCTGGCTCAACAGAAACTCACTACGTTGCTACCGTCAAAGGAGCTCCTGAAACTTTGAAGTCGATGGTAATTTCGTTGCATTTTGAAAATTTTCATTTCCTCAAACTGTAAATTAATCTATTCTGGGGTTTTTTGCAGTTCGTGAATATTGACGAGAATTACGATAAAGTATACTTGGGCCTGTCTCGACGTGGCGCTCGTGTTCTGGCTCTGGGCTGGAAAGAAATGGGACGTTTGTCTCACCAGCAAGTGAAAGATTTAGATCGGTCGGATTTAGAATCTGATCTGAAATTCAGCGGTTTTATTACTATCTCTTGTCCTTTAAAATTGGACTCAAAAGCTGTAATTAAGGAATTACTGGTTTCAACTCATATGGTAATTTTTTTTCCTTTATTCATTTTAAAAGTCATTCTTAATCCTGACTAATCGAATGACTATTTACAGGTTGTTATGATTACGGGTGATAATCCACTTACCGCGTGCCATGTCGCTAAAGAGTTACTATTTACACAGAAAAAAGGAGGTATATTGATACTGACGTGTGTAAACGAGAAGACCTCTGAATGGGCTTGGCGGAGTGTTGACGAAACAGAAGTATACCCTTTGGAGAATCATACTAATTGTGATAAGTTGACTGAAACATATGATCTCTGCGTTACAGGCGACGTGCGTTCGATTTTAAAATTTTATTTTTCATTAGGTATCCGTGTAATTCTATTTTCTTGAATTTTTTCACCAGGGTTTGATGTACGTGAATGAGAACTACCCTAAAATGGTTAAAAATATGGTCCAATACGTCTCCGTATTCGCTAGAGTATCGCCTAAACAAAAAGAATTCGTGATTGTGATGTTAAAATCGTTAGGCTATGTTACTCTAATGTGCGGTGACGGTACCAACGACGTTGGAGCGTTGAAACATGCCGACGTTGGTTAGTAACCGGCTAATTATTCGGTTCAATGATTTTTCTCATGGAAAAAAAATTAATATTGAATTTTTATTCAGGCGTTGCGCTCATTCCAAATTCACCAGAACGGCAAGAAAAGCCTAAAAAGGAGCCGAAACCAGATATATCAAAACTCGACAAACTTGGTCCACGTTCTGATAAACATAAGTCCAGCGCAGCGAGGAGTTCGGCTGAAAAATCCGTTAGTTGAGGATTTTTTTGTTAATTTTTTTATTCACGAACGGACCCTATCAGTGTTAAATTATTTTACATTTATCAGGAACAACTCAAGAAAATGTTGAAAGAAATGGACGACGGTGCACCTAAGGTAGTAAAACTGGGAGACGCCAGCATAGCAGCACCGTTTACTAGTAAAGTGTCTTCAATTCAGTGCAGTAAGTGTACCAATATTATCAATTTTGGGGTAAAAATACGATAAACTCGAGGACGACAAAATCTTTCGTTTCAGTTTGCCACGTAATCAAACAGGGTCGTTGTACGTTAGTGACAACCCTCCAAATGTTCAAAATTTTAGCCTTAAATGCGCTGATAATCGCGTACGGTCAATCAGTCTTGTACATAGACGGAATTAAATTCAGCGATACGCAAGCCACGCTGCAGGGATTGCTATTAGCAGCTTGTTTTTTGTTCATTTCCAGGTCTCAGGTAAATTACACAACGTTTTTCGTAGATAAACGTTTCAAAAAAGTGCTGAGTAATCAAATATTTTTGTTTTACAGCCGTTGAGGACATTATCTCCTCAAAGACCGTTACCGAATATCTTTAATGTCTATACCATTAGCACAGTATTATCTCAATTCGCTGTACATTTCTTTGCGTTGGTGTTTTTGGTACGACAGTCGCGTATATACTCGCCTCCTAGGTAAATTGATGAATTTTTACTACCAGTAAGACGGGGATTTAAATCTGCATAGCGTTATCTTTTGTATTTTTTATTTTAGTGATAAGCCTCCAGTCAGTCCTTTCAGTAGTACCGAAGAAGAACCCGAATCAGAATTCGAACCAAGTGTAACCAATAGCACTGTTTATATCATATCCATTACTCTGCAAGTGATTACATTCGCCATCAACTACAGAGTGAGTTGACTTTATTACTGTCTAGCGTTTGAGTAAAAATCACCCATTTGACTGAAAATTCTCTTCCAGGGTCGTCCTTTCATGGAGAGCTTATCAGAAAACAAAGCTCTGTTGTATACTTTATTCATGAGCTCGTGCCTAGTGATAATGTTATGTCTAGGAATTTCGCCTTCGTTTTCGAAAAGTTTCGATATCGTTGAATTCGACGTCGAGGTAAGTTCTCCACCGACCTCTATCCTAAATCGATTCACGTTGCGATTAATTCATCCATCTTCTGTTTGCAGTTCCGATTCATAATATTAGCAGCTTTAATAGCGGATTTCGTGGCAGCCTATGCTTGCGATAGGTTCTGCCTGTGGCTGTTTGGTGAAGGTAAATTGAACGTTAGACATTGATTCCACGAAATATATACGGTATTTTTCCAAGTTGTTTTATTTTGTTCGTTATTTGATTTTTATTGTGTTTACGAATCTATATACCTGCGTTTTAATGTTTAATCATTTTGTTTTCAAAGTGAAATACTTGGGACTTAAGGTTTGTCCTTTTTTGAAAATTATTTTGAAGTAGGATAAAACTGTGCGTTTAAGTTTGTATTTTTTTATGTGTAAATATTGTACTCTTATGTGAAAAAAAAAGTTTTGCAGAAAATTTCTCACCACGTTGGAATTTTATTTGCGTTCGAGGTTTAAAAATAGGCCAAGGTTGGACCGAACAAGATTTTTTACAAAAGTAAAGAAATGAAATGAAAGAAATATTTGTTGAGACAAGTGATGATTAATGATGATCTTTACGACGAATGACGGAACGAATGTCAAAAATGGTGAAGTACTCGTTCGAGTAGTTGCCTACTCTTGCTACTTTTAGGGGAATCATAATGTACCAATTCGCGTGGTTTTCTAAAGGTCAAATTGAATAGAAACGAAGATGCCAAATACTCGATAAATTAAAAATTCGAATAAAAGAACAATTTTCATTAATTTTTATCACCTCCATATTGACTCACTGACTTTCAAGTTGTTTTATTATCAAATGCAGTAAGTAATCAGCTGGTCGCTGAAATGCAATCATTGAATGTGCATCAAACGAACAAACAACCTGCGTGTGTTTTATTGCTACGGATACGGAAATATGTTCAAACGTAGAAGTGGCATCCCATTGATTGCATCTTCTAGCTATAAGCTTGAGCCGATAACAACTTTAAGTAAGCTAGAAAAACATTCATCCTACGATAATGAGTGTCCTCATCGAATGAAAGTTATTACCTGCGCCCGAAGCGAAAGTTTTATACAAGAGTATCGTTACGATTAAAAGCCTTTAGAAAAGTACATCGAAGAGTTACTTACCAATCGTACCACAATTAACATGCATTTTAAAATGATTTGTCTCGGACCAGGTGCGGGTTTATGATATTGATTGAGGGTATGGATATTTTGACGTGACGGTTTTTGAAAAATGACTCAGTGATTCTTATACGCTGGAAATATTTCTGCCTAGAATCCGGTTACGAGGTGATTAAAATATTTGGAAAAGATCCGAAGGATGAAAAAATAGTTTTGCAGGAAATTGAATCTGGCCGCTGATTCACTTTTATAGACTATTTTTCGCAGAACCTTCTTTTTGGAACTTATGGAAAAATGATACATACCATGAGCAATACCTTTTATTTTCAGCACGAATAAAGAACTCTCATACGCAACAGTTTAAGGAGTATTCGATTCATCGACTTGAAACCATCAGGGGGCCATTCAAGAATGTAGTTAACCTCGGAACTAATTGAGTTTATAACGAATGAAAATGCAAAGTTCATTTCTCACATCAGTTTTAATCGTTGAAAAACTAAGAGAAGATTAATGAAGGTGTTTTACATCTTACATGATCGGCCATATTAGAAAGCTCTGATTATTTGTACAAGTTGGATAAATGCGTCCGCGTGTAATGAATATTTTCTTTCTTTTTAAAAAAAAACGTGAAATGTAAGATAGGTATACTTGACGCTATTTGAAATTTTTTCCAAGATGCCGCCACTCTTAACAATGTTAGCATATCTTGTATGAAAAGTACCTACAATAATGTTGGAACGACCTTGTTCACGTTGAAGGCCTTCTCTGTACATGCAGATGAATTTTTTACTTACTTTATTTGCGAACTTTACCGGTAGAAAAAAGTGAACAGTTCTATGTATTAAGGTAGACTATTTTAATTGGTTTTTTGGTACCTACCTAAAGATACAATACCTGTAGGGTCTCGGTGTTGTTGGTGGATTGTTATTCAGGAAGGTAATTTCATCGTCACAAGGTTTTCAATTCATGTTGCTGAAAAATGGATATAATTGTGTTTTGTGTAATTATCGATTTGAATATGCTCATTTTGAAACGCGTGCTAGTGTGAAGCTCCATAATCCAGAACCATAAAGCAATTTGAAAAGGATGTTGGAAGAATACCTGGAATATTTTATACAACAATTATGGTTAGTTCTGAAATAAATATACCTACGTAGATAGGTTCCTCTTTTCGTCTCAATTTGAGTAACTTTTTCGCTGAAAAAATTTGTTGACGAGAATGTAGAATAAAAACCTCAATGTAACCGTCGAACGGCCTTATAACGGATAAACTAGGTTGAAGAATTGTTTGAATAGAAACGATCATTGTTCAATTTTTACATTTCTGCAAAATTGTGAAAAAAAAACAAAATCGTGTTTTTTTTTCATCTTTTGTTTACTCTCAATGTTTTATTAGTATTAACGGATTTATCGACCGGGCACGTATTTGAATAATTGTAATTTGTAGCGAGAAATGGGTGAGTCTCTTGGTATGTGGTACAACGACAAAGGTGAAGCTGTACCTGTGCTCGTGGTATAAGTATAGCTGATAATTGAAGCACTGATGGCGGTACCAGAAATACTAGAATGATGATTATTAACGGTTAATCAATAGCGTCGATATTTTTAGTATCGTTACTCTGCCTGAACATATTGTACTTTGTTTCTTTCCTTGTAATTTTCAGATGTATAGGAACTGATTCCTGATCCACTCAGATCTACCTATTTTATACTTAAACCTAAAGTCATTTTTAAATTTTTTTCCAATCGAATAAATTTTTAAAATATTGTAAAAATTTGTAACGAAGCCAAAAATAAATATATTCCAATTGTACTACGATAAATTAAAACCACATGGAGGAATTCCCGTTACAGATTGATGTACTCGCAAATGATATTTTAATAAAAGGTCATAAAGTTTTATAACTCATTGACATCTACGCACTTCGAACTCTCCTGCGGTGGATACAGAAGTCGCCTGACAACGACGGAAAGCTCGTTTCAATTAAAAATTCGTAATTTTTGTCTCGAGAGTCTCGAGTGACGAGTTGCTGAACTCTCTGAACTCTTTCTCATTGAGCATCTGTTCGCTTCTAATTTCAATACCAAGGTTGCTCGAGTATTTAGAGCAGTTTTTTCGGATTGAAATTTCGAATATGATTTGGGAACCGATGTCATATATTAATTTCGACGAGTTGCATTTGCTTTATGTTTAATAGATGGTACAATTTTTTTACAGCTGTGTTAATAAGTTTGCCACGTGCTGACGAATGCCGGCGTAACGCGCATACTTAATTGGAGACAATAATTTTCAACAAATTTTTGCAGGTATCTAGAGCCTAATTTAGTTGAGTTAGGTGTCGGTAAGAAATTGAGTTTCATAGGTTTTCTGTAATTGTAATGAAGATGCCTAAACCTACATTCCAAAAAATTTTCCCAAGCACCTATTTTCAATTTTTTTTTTTTTTTTTTTAATCTGGAGGAAGCAATCTTTGATTGTACTGTTGTGAAACGATTTTCGCACCATCTTCTTACTTTTCACTGTTGGTATTTTTGGAAAAAAATTATCTAGTGATTTTCATGTAGCTGACTACGTTTGGAAATCAATGTCCACCCACAGTAAGTAAGGTGGAAGGTATATATGATGTGGATAGTCTGAATAATGATAACGAAACCCAGTATATCGGTGTCATGCTGGTATGACATACATTTAGTGGCTACAATTTAGTTTGGTATTTTGTTTTATGCAAAAACACTTAAAAATGAGCCATCGGCTAATCGTACGTACACATTATTTTCCTTCGGTGTTAAGTACGTATGCTATTGTGATGCGTGATACCCATACCAGGTATAGTTTGGAGTACCTCAGGTATAAACACTATTTCAACGTGCTTTATAGATGGGTTTTATACAATACATGTATGGTCGTAGGATAATGCCAACATGTGTTGTAGGTATACTAGAGAGTGATACAATAGTAAAATGAACGACAGCCGCGATAGAATATACTACTTCGTTGCTGATCGAATGAACCTGAACCTTTTCAATACTTGAAACTCTACTTCTCTTTTGGTATGTATGGTAAACAGTTCTATCCTCTCGTGTTGAGCTTCCACGGTGACGGCTACGGTTTCGCTATCTGTCGATCGCGCGCATACGAACAGGTGTCGCGGTTCAGTTTGAATCACATTGTTTACATCTTTTTAAACGTAACGTTCTTATCAACTGTGTATTCGGTTTAGTTCGCTCAGTTTTATCTCAATTTTGAGTATTTTACGTGTTGGTTTAATAAGTGCGATTTAGTTTTGTGGTGAATTTTACATTCTACAAGGTGTGCTGAAATACTCCGACATAAATTTTTCGTGTAAGTATTTACCTACGTTGAATTGAATTTGTGTTCGTCGTTTTGAAATGTTGAAAAAATCGTGTGTGTGATGTTTGGGTATGCGGCGCGTTGGCGAATAAATCAAAAATTAGATTGTACAACAAATAAGCGTACGTACGACATCGTCTACACGAGTTCATTTCAATTTCATTTTTTGTGCTTGATTTTTATGTACGTGGTGTTTTTGAAAATTTCACCATCGAGAATTGATTAAAATGTGGTCGTTTTTTCAGGTGCATTTTTCCCTGATCATCATCAGTGATTATTAGAATCAGTTTTCTTCAAAATTGTTTCGTTCTTATTGTGAATTCTGAAAAAATTTTCATCGATTTATTTTTTTGACATCTCATGAAATTTGGTTTTGTGCAAGGTGCTTGAGATTTTTTAAAAATTGCACAGTGGTGCCAAATTTGTGCACAACTTTTTTCAAAAATTTTATGCCTTCAATTTTTACAGAAGATTTTTTTTTCAAAATTCTCAATGAAAATAATGAAATTGAAAAAAAAAATTTCTTTACCTCTCTGCACGTCTTGCCCCCCCCCCCCCCCCCCCC
>FIZT01058271.1:0-18015 GCA_900065295.1 Paracoccus marginatus
AATAAAAATTTAAAATCAAATTACTACGTCACACACGTCATAGGAAATAAGCCAAAAGGTGGCGCTGCTATCGCGTCTTAAGAACCACCCCAAACCTTGCTACTTTCACAAAAGCAGTAAGAATGACTGTGGACCTCCGTAGGTAGTGCCCCCAAACCGCCCCAAACAAACCATTGCAATCGCCTAAAAACTAAAAACAGAAAAAAAAACTCAAAAAGTGGACTCAAGACTCAAGTTTGTAGGTTGGATAACCTACTAACGAATCAACGCTGCTGGCTGAAACGTTGCGAAACGCGCAACGCTCAAGCCAAAAACGATGCTGACGTAAGTAACGTAAGTTTTTTAAAACAAAAATTATTTTTTTGACTGTTTTTCACTGTTTTTAGAGAGTTGGTTTTTCAAGGAGGAAATAACGAAAAATATTCTTTTAGTTTCTAATGCAGTTTTGTCAAGTGATATTTTCTCGTGTTTGAATAGTCACTAACCCATTTCGTTACTCGTGTGTTATGCCATACCGCAGATAGTTTGAATATAATCGACCGAACACATTTTGATTACTTGAGGTTTAACTTATAGATTTTCATGCTTACTCGAGTTCGTTATTCGTTTGAACCAATTCATATACCCCGTCGCATTATGCCAAAAAGAAGTAAACCTAACATAGAAATTCTGAATATAAGAATTATTGATACCAAACTGACGATAAAGACCATGGATCAACTTCTGAAGACCGGAGTACTTAAACGCGATGCAATTGTAGGATCCATAGAACATTTAAGACAATTGTGAGTTGAATTAAAGGTAGTTTAAGTTTTTTCGCTTCGCTAGTGCCCAAGGCTTCGCTGCTCTGTGCATTGGCCTTCTAATATGACTTACCGTGTAAAATTATTTCAATGTTACAGTCGCGACAAATGGCTGAAAGAACAGGCAGCCGCAACACCGGAGAAAACCCAATCAAAGGAGAACGAAACTCCAAACGTCGAGATATATTCACATCCGTCTCCCAACAGCGATGCCAGCGTAGATTATCCCGATTCTGATCGCTCTTCAAATCATGCAAGTGACGGTGACGGTGACGGTGACGGTGACGGTGACGGTGACGGTGAAGGTGAAAAAAGCGGTAATTCCAGCTATTCTTCGTTTTCGGAATTGATGCTGGAATACGTAACTCCCGGAACCGAAGACAGTAAATATAGATTTATTATTAGCTTGACTGTAGTGCAAAGTGCACATAAATTTGTAATGACGAATGTAAAAATATTTTTTGTAGGAAATTTAAGGAAAAGTGAAATTGAAGCCGTAAAGAAAGACTTGAAGTTATTCATGCAATACGAAGAACACAACAATAAATTGCTTTTCTTGGAGACTTTAGGAGCAAAAAATCCGCGATTTAATGCCTGCGTTTCAGTCGAGTCTACGGGAATAAAGCAGGCCCGAAGTAATTTTTAATTTTTATAACATCAAGTGGTATTTTTCTTTATTTTTTTTTGCGGTTTACCCCTGGATTCGTTTATTATGAATACTTGATATTTTTCAAATGTTCTGTTTGATGTCTTATATTTTTTTTTTCTTTGATAAATGTGTAAAATACTTACTTACATAAATTCATCCTCCCCTTTACCTTCTGTCTTATTGGCGATCATCATTTTAAAATCAAAATAGAACAAGTCTGCAATTTTGAGAATCACATTTTTTTTCTTTGATAAATGTGTAAAATACTTACTTACATGAATTATATTTTACTTCTCTGCTATATTTTTAGTGTATTTTATTAGCTAAGGTTCAACGACGTGCCATAGTTTTCATATTTGATAGATTTTTTGTTTTACGAGAATATTGAGTCACAAACTCATCGATATTCTCTACGGTTCACACAGCCGAATGAAGAAAAAAATTGCGTTATAATGAAACATCGTAATAATTAATCGAGTGTTGGGAATAATCGATACAAAATCGAAATTTCAATGGATGCGATCGATGCCACGTCACAACATGGCCACCGCGTTAATAGCCGATCAGCTCTTCAGCTGTGATTGGATTGGCTCATTCACTGTTTTCAAATTTCAGTGCTAAAAAGTGCTGTACGTTACCATTACGTCTTATGGGGAAAATGAAAACTATGAAAAATTTAGAAAAACTTTTTCCTGAATTGAATTCTACGAATATTACGTTATTACTAAAGCGAGCATGTGAGTGCAGGAGTTGTGACGGAGTACCTACATAGTTGGCAGTGGTTCTCAGCTGGCACAAATTCGCGAAAATTTCTTTCAACTTCAACTTCTTTCTGAAGTTTTCGGTGTATACTTCATCGCAACAATGCCTGTGGAAGTCATTCAAGTTACTAGGTACTTGTTTTGCTTTATTCTCAGTTTTACAAAGGTGATGTTATTAGAGGTAGTAATTTTTTGAAAGTATAATAGCAACAATGAAACACAGAAAATAAATTTTTAATAAATATGTATTTGATTTTCATCAATATACAAGCAGGCATAACCCACGTATTCGAAACAACTGGAAATACTATTATTACTCAATAACAACGAGTAGCTGGCAACAAAAGGTCAAAAAAGGACTATTTTATTTAATAATGAGTAATTCAACGAATTGTTATTCGTAATTAAAATGTTAATAAAAGTGTTTTCACTATGTACTCCATACCGTGACATAATGATTAAACAACGGATTAGGAGCATTTTTTTTACACTTCACTAGTACTAAAGATAACGAAGAATAAGAAGTGCGTTAATTTCCAATCTTTTTTATAAAGTTTCAGTCTCTCATTAATAATCACTCATCCCCACTCATCACTATCACTTTCATCGCTATCATTGGTATCACTGGATTCACTGTGTATAACCCTAGAGCGTTCGGCCAAAGCACGAGCCAATGCACCTGCAAGTCCATCGACGGGCAATGAACAATGCGCAGGTTTCTCTACTGGTTGAACCTGTAAGCAGTAACAATTCATCTCAGTCATGCGAATGCGAAGCATATTACAGTTGAAGAAAATTCCCCTCTCTACAGTACTGAAAAAAGAAATGAATAACCCATCATCTTACTGATTTCAATTCAACGCCTTGTCTTATTTGGTTCAGTAGTTCTCCTCTAGAGTCGTCAGTTTTCTTTGGATCTGTTTCTACATGCTAGAAGATGGTAACAAGAAAGTAAATTATAAATGAACTGAATACAAATCATGATAAAACGGATTCTGATCATCAATAAATTTACTTTTAATGTAGTTCCACTTCGAATGGCCTCCATTAAAGCGGTCCGGGGGTCGAAAAGCGTCGACGGTGTAGAATTGGAGATTGAAGACGCAGCAGTTGAATTAGAAGCACTATTTTCTTCGTTTATCGCATTTGGAGGAGGCAAAGGTGGCGGTGGCGGCGGCGGCGGTGGAGCGTGATTGGTTGAAGTTGCGGTACTTGGTGCCGTTCCTGCACATTATGCATAAAACATTTTGTTAACGCTACGAACAATGAATTCTATTCATACATACGTACGAATAAAAAAAAAACAATAATAAAAATGATATGAATGAATGCCACCGTGCGTTGTAAGCATAGCGAACAATCCATAATGGGTATGTATGTATCAGATAATAGAAACTAAAACTTTGATTGAGATTTCCATCGTCGTTAAGCGGCTATAAATCATGAAAAAGCGACTCGAGTCGACTCCTAAGCTTTTGTTTTTGTTACACTGAAATTAGATGGTAATTCCAACGCGGCGCCGTTGACGAGGACGACGCAACGAGACTAACTTTTCGATAGCTGATCCTGACTTCTTTGGGTCATTACATTCATAGGTGGTGGATCTGAAGGAGGTGGCGGAGGAGCAGGATGGGCTGCGCTCGCACTTCTTGAAGGTGGCGGAGGAGGGGCAGGGCGGAAATTGGAAGACGGCGGAACATTCCTCGATGGCACAGGCGGGGGCGGAGGAGGTGACGGTGGTGGTAATATTGATTGGTGATGTATATCTTGTTTGACAGCATCCAAGCCTCCGTGTTTTTCAATAAAATCATAGATGAACTCTCGCGTTTCTTTATCTTTCAAATCATTTTCAGAAATACCCACCTGAAACGTACATACATAATACAAATTCACGCATAGAACTTCAAATTTGGTTGTGTCAACAGCTGATAACAAAGCGAATGTTTTACTTTTTCGAAAAATTTTCTCATTGACTTATCAACGTTTTCTAGATCAAAGCCAGTGGTTGGATCCCAGCCAACGTGGGAAACATGTCTAAAATTCTGCGGATTCCCGATGTCTGCTTTTGTTATGCTTTTCTTTTTTGTTTTCTTACCTACAAACGCGAAAAATTATTGCATTAACGTAGGTTGAATATCGAAAATAATTAATCGCGAGCTGCAAATAATAAATAATCACGAATACTCGTCATTTCGCTTACTAAGACCAAACGATTTAGAAGGCACAGATTTGGGATACACGTATCCATTGCTGACAGCGTTTGGTGTAGGAGCTGGCCTGGACGGAGCTTGCGCAATGCTATTTCTCCCGTGAATTTTTCGTCGCTCTAGGTAGAATAATAAAACAATAATAATTGAAGCAAATATTACACGAGCCATAAAAAATAAAAATTGACCAGACAGTGATGAAAATAAAGAGAACGGTAAACTCAAACCTAATCTTTTCTGTTCTTTGGTTTTCAATTTTTCAAGCAAAATTCCTCTCATATGAGCTGCTTCTTCTTCGCTAGCGAAATTGAAAGCAACGATGCGTTCCTGCCATGAGAAATAACCATAGTTTTAGCCCAAGAAAATTGCACCGTTCCGGGTATTTGTTTTAAAGACAAATTACCTCAGCTTCGAAAGTGTGTAAAAACGGTCTAGGAGCCAAATACTGCATACTATTGTAGATTTCATGTTCCCAAATCATTCTGTTACGCAACGTACAAAACAGTCGGAAAAAGTACGACCGTCTATTTATGTCCCGAACTAAACACAAGACACCGACGTCTTTTTTCATCCAGTGAGTTCCATCGGGGCCTTCAGTGCTGTATAGTTGTATCACCGTGGTAGATAGAGCCTACGATCATTTACAGTGTTAAACAAATATGTGAAACGTACATACTAAGTTGAATAGTTGATAGAAACTGATGCACAACAAACGATACGTGGTAATTTACAAAATTACTGGTAGAGTAGATGATACTTGAATGTAATATTATCGTAAATTAGAATTTTCGAATCGTACCTGGCATTTTAGACCAAGAAGGTTGAAGATCTGATCATTTTCTTCTTTAGTTAATAGAGCAGAATTTTTTTGTTCCACATTACCGCTTGGTTTCATGGTAACTTGAATACACAGCCAAACTTTAAAACGATGCTTCCGAAAAGTGGCAATTTAAAAACACTCAGAAAATATTATTAGAAGCTCGGAAATTTACATGACGCACATCACAAATGGTTATTATTCAGTTCAGATGATGAACCACTTGGAGCCACTATAATATGTAACATTAATTAACGAATGAGTTTTTGCAAATTTTCATTTAATTTCATTATTCTAATCTAATCAAAACTAATTAATCATCGCAATCGAATCGTGCCCCCACTCGTCAATCGTGAACTCGGCAGTCGACACTCGTGACTTGGCGAAGGACGTACTCAGAGTAGGGATGGCTAGAATGCGCGACATGCACGAATGTCCGATCTAAATTCCATTGATCGGCGATCACGGTTTGTTATCAGTTTCGTTCCTTGCCGGAGCTCGATTGCTCGAAGTTGCTGAATTTCTGGCCAAGGTAAAGACGAAGACGAGACGTGAAGTTTCTTCTATTTATAAGTATATCTTGTAAGCTCAGTTTTGTGAGACTTTTTCTGTACTTATTTATTCAGCTACACAGTTTACAAGTTGAAGAAAGACGTGCTGTCTCAAGCACTCGTTTAATCATGATATGAACGAAAAACAAACTCTCGATGGCGCCTAAAACAAACAGTAAAAGTAAAACTCTTAAAAGTAAATATAAACCGAAAAGATTTCATTTTTTAACACCTAAAACTGTGCTGCAAGAATGCATCAAATTATTGTTTGATTACGATTATCTTCCGTATTCGGCTGCGCTGGTGTTTTGTGTAGAATTTCTATTGAATGTGTTCATCATACATCGTGTTCGCTACACAGAGATTGATTGGAAAGCGTATATGCAGGAAGTGGAAGGAGTTATCAACGGAACATTGGATTACTCCGAACTGAAAGGTGATACTGGCCCTCTGGTGTACCCTGCAGGATTCGTTTACGTATTTTCTTTGCTATATTTCATTACAGATAGAGGAAATAATATATTAATCGCTCAATACGTGTTCGCTTTTCTGTACTTATTCACATTGTACCTGTTGTATAGAATTTACAATGTAAGCAAAAAAGTCCCACCTTACGCGTTAATTCTATGTTGTTGTATTTCATATAGGGTACATTCTATTTACGTACTACGTTTATTCAACGATCCTATAGCGATAAGCTTATTTTATTTGTCTTTAAACTTATTTTTATCTGGAAGGTGGACTTTGGGTAGTGTGGTTTATAGTTTGGCCGTATCAGTGAAAATGAATATTCTGTTGTACGCGCCAGCACTGTTTTTAGCGTATCTAGTGCTACTGGGATTTAAGAAAACCTTTCTACAGATGTGTGTATGCGCCGTAGTACAACTGGTACTAGGCTTGCCATTTTTGTTGTATAATCCATACTCGTACGTTAAGCAGTCCTTCGATTTGAGTCGTGTCTTCTTCTATAAGTGGACGGTGAATTGGAGATTTGTACCAGAGGATGTGTTTTTGAATCGTTATTTTCATTTATTATTACTGCTGGTGCATGTATCACTTCTGTTTTTCTTCAGCATCCCGATGTACAAATATGTGAAGAGCTATTCTGCTTTAAAGGAAATTGAAAAAGATGTGAAACCTCAGTTGAAACAAAACGAAGTTGTTAACATGGGTAGCATTAATCAACTGTTTCTTTTACCTTTTTTCCTTTGTAACTTTATCGGCGTCGTTTGTAGTCGTTCGTTACACTATCAGTTTTACGTTTGGTACTATCACACACTACCTTTTCTTTTATGGTCCACCTCGTTTTCGAATAAGATGCGATTACTGTTGTTAGGTTTAATAGAGCTATGCTGGAATACCTATCCGTCTACTAATGTGAGTAGTATTTGCTTATTTGTATGTCATTTTGCAATTTTGGGAAATTTCATTAGAAAATTCAAGCATAAAATTAAATATAGCGCTTAAAAAAATTGATTGAGCTTTTAATGTTGTAATCTTCTCATGGTACATACTTATATTGGAAAAAATAAACGCTGTACAAACACTTTAATTTCACGAAGAGGACGTTATATGTTTCAGTCTGCCTTTTTCCTTATGATGCGAAATTCTGTTTTCTAAACCTTCTGTACACAAGAATAAATGCAGAAGGTAATTTTAATTGATATGGTGAGGAGATTTTCATTTCAACAGAATTACCTACACCCACCTTCTCTTGCTCGAGACAATAAAGGCTTGTATACTTTGGATCGGACGTCGTTGAACAGAGTCGCATACACCGGATCAGCTGTAGTAATTTCATTTTTTTCTGACAAATCACCGATCATACTTTCTATCATAGCACACCTATGGCGCACAATGTTTTACAATTACGATTTTTTTTTTTTTTTCAAAATACGATAAGTATGACAGTATGTAATTATTGATTAAACTCACTTCACGGCGGAGGTAACCCAAAACGATTGCAATACATGAGTGATTTTTTTCAGTTCTTCTTTGTTTGTAATCCAGCTTATGTCGTCGTACTCACAACTGTACAAATTCAAGGGTAGCGGGTTAGCTACACCAAAAAGCGGTTTCCTGTCGATGTTCAAAAAACCTTAATTAAAACGAATATTCGATCGATTAAAAATATGTCGAAAACAATTACTTCGGGCATTTAGAAATATCGAGTAATTCGCTGAATATATTCACATCCTCTTTGCCCTGTCCCACAAGGAAAAGAACCGTAACGATAGCTCGAATCTGGTGCCACAAAAATCCTTTACCAGCTATAGTCAACTCGCACATCGAATAAGCTCTACATACTGAAAAATGTTTTACGATCTTATAAACGCAATTTGTGCACTGAACGTATGGTTCGTTCATAGGTGAACGAAAGAAATAATAATTTTTTTCAACTTTTGAATTACTTGAATCTTGAGGTAATAAACGGTTTGTTTGTAACGATACCTCAGCTTGAAATATTTCTCTAGTGAAAATTGTAACACCGTTTTTCACATCCATCTTACATAAATTACGAAAATCATGAACACCGATTAAACTTCGCAGAGAAATATTCATTTTCTAAAGCAATAAATTATGCCACATTGTAAAACAATCATAATATATGCAACTCAATGTTTTTTCGTGCGTCTTTACGTACCTCAATATTTAGATTTCCAAGTGGAAACCAATATTTATAGGTGCGTTTTTTGCAACTAAATCGAGCGCTAAAATCTTTAGAAACTGGTGCCCAAGCGATAATTCTTATATCGCGAGGTAGTAGCGAATTCAACATTTTACAATACGGCAATTCTTCGTTATTCGTTTGACCATCTTTCAAACAACTCCGAACGGAAATAGAAATCACCTGAAAGGCAAAATTTTTTCACATAGAAGTATACTCGATTAACAAGTCTCTCTTTTCCCAGGAGATACTTTTCTTATTTACTTACTTACCTGTGAAAAAGAACTCACTCCTTTATCTGTTCGACCACATCGATGAAGATCTGACTTGTTTCTATCTTCAATTAAGCAAGCCTTTGTTAGAGCGTCAAGAAGGTGTTTCTCGATTCCATTATCGTTATCACTTTGGGTCACCAATCCATTATAATCCCATCCTAGGTATAAAAACTTGAGCGCAATGGTTCTAAACGCACATCTGCATTATAAGAAAAATGAATGAGGAATAGCTTCCGACTTTCATGGGGAGGAATAAATTTTTAATTCTTACTTTGAAAAATCAAAAGCTCGGTTTGATTTTTTTCTACTTTTACACGAGAACCTGTGATCGTTGTTATTCTCCGCTATTCGTTGTTTCAGTTGTCGTATTATCTGCACCAATTCCTACGAGAAAATAAGATTTTACGCCATCGGAGAGCTCGACAACAGCTCCGTAAACTAAGCACTCCTCTCTCCGTCATGCTTTACCTCTTTGGAATGTTCTTCATAGGTCTCTTCGGGAAATTTCCGTTTTTTATCAATGCGCAAAGTTTCCATGGATAACTAATTAATTACATACAATATAAATGAAAATCACATTTCATAATTTTCGTCCTAATCAACCCTAGTCCCTAGTACGCAGTACGGCAGCATCGAGTTTAAAATTTTGAATTCTGATGTTTTGTATGCGAATTCGATTCCTTATCAATGCATTTTTCATTGTGGACAGTGTGGGCATTGGGCAAGCAGGCCAATGGGTTCAGTGTTACCAAAACATTATTCGCATAGGTATTTTACTTACAGATATGTAGCTGAGGACATGTATATAAGTAATCCCATTACCTAATCTAGCAGACTTCTTCAAATTTAACTTACTTACTTCTTTACTGCTGCCGAAGGAATCAAAGGACCAAATAAAAATAATTTGAAACATAATTTCCGGAATATAACCAAAATTCATTCGTTGAAATTGTAGAACTTGGCAGCGGTCAGCAGCGATGAGCCGTCTGCGAGAATGAGAAAAGCAAATACGTGAAAAATAAAAATATCAGATTCAAATTTAATTTCGAAGTATTTAATTATTGATATCAGCCATCAGGACACGGAAATGAAAAACACAGATTACCGCATTCATTAACGTTTATTAAGAAATACGAAAGAATACAAACTTGAAAATGATTCGAAAAGTATTAATAATGAAAGATACTATTTAGCGGTTTGACATCATTTCGTTTACGGTAACGGATTCGTATGGTTGCACTATATGCTGAATTACATAATAGGTAGATACGTTTTTAAAATAGAATTCGTCTCAGGGAAAAGTGGCAGTAATGTATCATATTATTGACTTTTCAATACTTTTGCTTGTATTTTTCATTTTTTTTCGAAAAATGAGATTTAGCAAATGTTTCAGCAACCAATAATGGAAATATCAAACTCGCATCACCATACACCTATTGCAATGACAGATAACGTTTTATTTTTATTTCAGCAATAATTAGTAAATATTTACGATTAAAGTTTGAAGTAAAGAAAACGTACTTTCACCGGAGACGCCTCCTTTCTAATTTTCCCCCATGAAATTGCTTCTTCTGGTCTAGCGCCACTGTCACTGCCATCATACTCCACCGCAGTATTTACGTAGACGGAAAAATCAGCTCCATTACGCTATTCAACAGATATCGAAGTTTTATAGCATTGAGAAACGCGCATTTTCAAAAATGTTATTTCATCATCGCCCCGGTGCTCACCATCAGATTGGCATTGCAGATGTGATGCTTGATAACTCCGCCACCCAAAATTATCATTCCGGTGTGCTTAGCTCTGACTGCAATAGTATTCAAACGCCGCAAGTCTAAAAACATAAATCGTTCACCTATTAAATACATGTTAAAATAATTTGATTACGCATCGCTCATCTTTCTTCAGGTTTAACGTATTACCTTGAACAATATCTAGAATCAAGCCAGGATTACGAAATGAATGGAAATACATCATATCGCCTAAACTGCCATCTGTTAGCGCTGGACAAAACACAGGAATTTGGTTTACTGCTGCCCAATAATAGATGGACTCTTCGTTATTAATTTCTTCACCTAGTCGTGTAATCATTTTCGAAGGTGTCCACAATATTTTCTAAAACAGATTTAAACCAAAATATGACAGCGATCCAAAAAAAAAGAGAGAAAAAAAAGAAAAAAAACAACATGCGAAGAAAAGTTCTTTTGGGTACCTACCTTTGTTTTTTGCTCTTCAATCATTTTATCGAGAATTGGTGTAACCCAATTTTCAAATAAACAGTAATTTTCATTCGGTATCAAGAGATTTCCTGCTCTATTGATTCCTTCGTCTCTTAATTTTCTATCGTCAACGTGAAAACTACCCACATAGGTTGGAGCAAGGCACTTGATGATATCTTCTTCAATTCCTCCAGCGGTGGTAACAATGCAGTCGACCATTTTATGCTCGACCAAAAATCGTATCGTTTCTCTGGTACCTGAAGTGACCATGTTTGAAGTATAGCCCAAGAAAATGGTCAAGTTGGTTTTTGGTCGAATGAATTCATCTTCTTCAAGATCGACGTAGTCCAAGACGACCTCCTCCTTATTTTTTAAAAAAATCTAAAAAATAAAATAAAATAAATAAGATAAATCGGTAAAAAAACTCAAAAATTCGATTTCATTGCAGCATCTGCAAGAATTGACAAACATAATGTGCTTCATTTTTACTAATTATCATTTACCATGTCATTTATTTCTTTCACCGCTAACCCGAAATTGGTTGCTTGCAATCCACAACGTTCGAAAGATTTGAATAATTTTTCATAGTCAATCCCTTCGTTCCAATCGTATCCTTCACGATATTAAAATAATAATCATATGAATTGATAAAAAATTATATGAAAACTCTATCGGTTTAGAAAGTAATAATCCACTAGAAAAATACTTGAGGATTTATAATACCTTTTACTACTGGAGTGTACGGAGGTAAACGCGAGCTTTGTACGAGTACAGCTTCCTTTACAGATTGCGGAACGTGTTGCGTCGATTGCGTTTTTTTTGGAGTATCTTCATCCATCATCATGGTAAAATATCAACTTTAGCAACTGAAATAATGAAAATCTACATTTAAAATTTCGCACTCTTCGCTTCCAGCAATCAAAAAAATAAATATACGTCTACTAGGTAGTTACCAAAAAATTAAATTAACAAGCATACAAATTGCAACAGAAGATGAAAGAAATGCGCGACCTTTTCGCTATTGCTTCCTACGTTACGTTGCAGGTGAATAATCCTTCCGCAAATACGCTGTATTTCCGAACATTCCAGCATTTCGAACGCCTACATACCGAAATACGAAGGAAAATGAGAATTTTCCACAAAATCTGTTTTCACGTGGGTGGCTTTCATAACATGCAGTAGGTATTTGAAGTTGAACGCCCACGTGAAAAGGACATTGATTTTACTGGTCGCGCTTTCAAAAGCTATCTTATTCAAAGTCGCAACCACCGCAGGGTAGAATTTGATCTTCCGGGGCCAGAACGACGTATTATTTTCTTTTTTGATAGTCCGACTTTTTTTCACCTACACTCAATTCATTATCACAGGACACTGAAAAAAAAACCTCACAAGTGAATACCGGCACCGAGTTTAATTTAATTTGATAAAAATAATTAAATTTAAGTACATACCACACAACCGCACGTGCATTGCATGTACTTCTGTTAGCCCATGTATGCCTTATCACTTTTGTTATCGCATCTCATCAACAAAAACTAAAAAATTCAGTTTTGTTTTTACAGAGGCAACACTGCTGGTACGTTGGCTTTATAGTACACAACATGCGAGAAACGACAAGTCGACAACGTTCGCAACGTTCACTATTTTAGTCAACCCTTGATGAAATTGAGTTCGAATTTTGAAGAAATGATTTTTTCATTTTTGAATTCGATTTGAATCATGTTTGAATACTTGAATATTTAAATTAATTAAATTATTCCGATTGTGAAGGAAAGTCGGTGCCATAAAAGTGATAACTATAAATTAATCATCATCATATACGGTGCTAGGAAACATTTTCGTCATGACGGGCGTAAAACTTTGTCGAAGTGAAATTGATTTACGACGTTTACTTGGAAAATGCGAAGAAATGGCCAACGAGAATGATCTGAACGAGAATTGGAAATTGCCAAAGGTTGGTTGAGTTCATTACAGTATCAAAAATTTAGTATATACGATGATAAGGTAATACTTACGTTATTTGTCTAGTTCATCGAAACCGCTGAGAATATTCTGAAAGATTTGAAAAATGGCCAAATGTAAGTGAATTACACATTGCTTGTAACAAGCTTTAATTCTGTGAAACTTGATATTTCTTATTGCGCATATTGCGCGAATTGTTTGTAATATAGAAGAGTGGATAAAGAAAGTCTGGATGGCTATGGTAAACGTATTTCCTTTCTGAAAGGCTTAATGGAAGCGAAAAAAATGGTGCGTATATTTTTGTAATAGTCGTGATGATATGCCCACTAATGTATCACTGTTACGTTTTCTTATTCGTGCAAGTTATATCGTTTCCAGGAAAATTCTATCCAAAAGTCAATCGCATTACAAATGCTTGCTCCAAACTCTGTACCAAATTCAAATAAAATGAAGGAAATATACTTGAAGAATGTTGCCACTTGTGAGAATACTTTGCGCGATGAGTTGCTGCAAGGTTGCCATTAAATTTTCGTCAAAAGAATTTTTCTATCTAGTACCTTCGATTCTAACCGAATTTTGCTTTGAGCGCAGAACCTCCGTACTTGAGACACAGAGTGGCGCCAGCCGAACCATCGGGAAGCCAAGAATTGGATTCGATGTTGAAATACCACCACGAAAAGCACGAACAGATTGCGAGTGATATGCTGACCATGACTCGTAGTATGAAAGAACAGTCTGAATTAGCTGGAAAAATCATTCGCGAGGACACAAAGGTACGTGTAATGTTGTTTGTATTTAATCTTCCCAAACATACCTTGGTTTCTGTAATTGCTTCGTATGCAATCATACAATCAACCGTACGCAATTTTGATTTCAGGTTCTAGAGAAATCTTCCAAAATGATGGACGATAATTATTATAGTTTACAAAAACAAAGTAATCGATTACAAGACTTTATCACCAAATCAGGTTGGCGTTGTTGGATTTGGATCATGTTAGCTTTGATGGTGATCATTTTCATAAGTAAGTTGATAGACGTTTACTTACTTGAAAACTAATTTCTACCCGAGTACGAACGTTACGTAAATGGTAATTTTATTTTTGTAGATATGGTATTTTTCATGAAAATAATGAAGAAGAAATACTAAATCGAACATACCTACTTTATTTTTCCATTTGATTGCTGATTTGTGATAATTGAAACGTCGATTAGTACGTGCAATCGTCTATTCACGTAAGTAAGTAAGTAAAGTAAAATGAGAACGTTTCGCAGACTTCGTCAACTTCACCGTACAAGTGCAAAATTAACAAAGCGCCTTGGTATCGCGTGAAAAGAATTTTGGCGGAGTTACGAAGTTGAATCGTGATAGCCTTGCTTTGTAAAAGAACTTATTCGTTACCTTATTTCTCTGTTTTAGGTAAGTTGGTTTTATTCGGGTTGATAAGTGAAAGTACCTATACTATTATACATAATACGCCGATACTACGATGACCGATGATTTTGTTCCCAAGCAGCGCTTCTAGCGTCTGTAATAACATTTATTTCGCTTCGATGTTTTAAACTTGAAAACTATCGCAACTTTTTTTTCGTAAATATAAAATTTATCGTATTGTATCCGCGGAATGACTAGAAAAGCCTCTTATGTCACTACGTGTTGATAAGTTTTGCCTTGATAGTGGATCATTTTCAACTTGAAGCGACTCGTTTTGTGATACACGCTGCGCCGTTGAAATTGAACGCTATGCAACTAATATCACGCCACACAGTGACGTTGGCGAGCCTAGATACGAAGGGGTAATTAATAAGTGGCGACTTTACGTAGACGCGTGTTTGTAGTATGTATTGTAGCCCTAGGTATTTTCTAGGAAAAAACTTTGAAATACGACGCGACGTAACGGCACGTCAAGGAAAACCATTGTCTCATGCCAGAACCAATCTTTGACGTGTCATCGTCAATATCGTGAAAATCGAGTAACCACCGTAAATGTGTTGGATGATAATGCGCGTGGCTTTGTCGGTTTCCTTTTTTCTTCGAAAGACGTAGCAACGGCAAAATTGACGTATTTTGCGCGAACGTACGAAGAATTTGCAAGAAGACGCGACTACACAGTACATGTATTTACGGTGATAATTCCCATTAATTTGTCCGACGATTAATTACTTATTACTCCCACGCGTATCTACTATATCGCCTAGTATACCTGTATATTTTTCTCATTCGGGCGTCTGCCGTTATCGCACCACTCTCGCGTCCGTCCACGTCTATTATAGGTACATTGTATTTTTTGCTATCCGATAAGTAATCCCAATTCGTTTGACGAAATGAAAAACGAGTAGCATTTTCCGCTTAAAGAACTGATTTCTTGCGATACCTCTACTCGGTGCTGCTTTTACTAGTCGACTACATAATACTAGTAATTGCTAATTGCCCACAGTGTTATCTTCCGGTTCTGATAAATGAAAAAGTAAAATGAAAGCGAGTAATTGACGAATAGAAGATGCCGAAGCCGAAGGAAGGGGAAATTTTTTCTTTGGAAAACAGATGAAATATAATCTTGGAATTGGGGGATTGGGGATTGACGAGAGAGGCGTGGGGTTGCGTCAAGTCACTCGTTGGTACTTCGGTAGCTGCAGCACATAAAATGTGTGGAACCGCCATGCCGACGTGCACACACATAATATTATTTAGCATTTGAGAATGTGGCTACTCTGCGTTTTTATGTATTTGCCGGTTATTTGAACATTGGAACATGCTGTGGGGTTTCTTCCCCGTTGAGTTTGAGTCGGCTCGTCAGTTATTATCTCGTTCTTGACGGTATTTTGTGCAAGTGGAAGATCACTGTCTTACTTACTAGTCGTAATAATACGAGTGTATCGCGTTATTAGTTTTTCAATTTTTCACTCGTACCGAGAAAATTTTCGCCATGGCTGCGCTGTGTTTTTATAATAAAACTTGAAATTTACGCATTCGCGCGAACACGTTTGAAATGGTGAAACGAAAAAAAACGTCGCTAATTTTTACAAAAAATTGCTGTCATCTTATCACGCTTGTTTTGATCATATTCGCCAACGACGTGCTAGCCAATTGGTGGTAAGTTGATTTTTTTCTTTCTTTTTCCAAGGTCTGAGTAATATTTTGAATGTAAAATTTCTTCACTCGACCCCCTTTGCGATAGACATTACCTATTAGGTAAAATTACTTACGGTAGATATACTATTTCACCGATTTCAGCCGTCGCACTTAATTACTGTTATGAATGATGGTAACCAACATTAGTTACTTTTTTAATACTTACACCTAACGTAAGTCCAAGTACCTACCTAGTACCTACTTAGGTACTTGGTGATAAGTACTTTTAGATTCGTTTATTTTATTTCTTTTTTAAATTCAAGTATTTTGCCTTTATTCCATGGGAATTTACAAATCATTATTATTAGGCATGTACCTATTTACTAGGTTCAGTTCGTTAGGTGTGTTGAAAATGTATCTAGGTACTGAGTACTTAGACTTACCTGCCTTACCTACCTACTCCAACTCCAGTTCGTAAGAAATACCTATAGGTACTTCATTTATCATTACTCATTAGGTATCACCGTTGCAGCATCGTAAGCACATTCACACATAAATGGATGTGCAGCAATGTTGAAAATTTTGCGTAGAAAGAAGGCATGGTACTTGAGTTACTTATTACCTATAAGTACTTAACTAGCCCGAGTATCAGCTATATTTACCAGGTGCTACTTAGATAGAGGTACCTCTACCTATATTGGATACCTATTTGAATTTGTAAGCAAATCAAACGGGTGAAGACGTGAAAAAACTGTATACGTGTATACAATTATACATAGATGATTTCACAAATAGGTACCTACTTATGTTAGGTATTCAATTTTCTGTAGATATTAGGTTTAGGTATGCGTATACCGCACGTTTAAGTGCTGGAAACGGCATGATACCGACGCGACGTAGGTTTGTAGATATTACGATAGTATCGAAGTTGGCGGGCTCATTTATTTATTAACAGTGCTTATTTACATTCGTTTGCCTTTGCCGAATTTTAGAAAACGGCGAATTTCAAATTAAATGTAGATATGCATGTTATGTAGTGTACTAAAAAGGTACACTGGCGAATTAGCCGGTGCGGTATCGCTATTATACCGTAGTTATGCTCATTCGTAGTCGTATAGAGAAGAGATATGATCTGCGGTACGAAAAACCATCTCGTATTTATCTTAGAAAGTAATCAAAACGAGCATCCCTTTCATAATAAGCTACAGCTACAGCTACAGCTTTAACTTTGGTTTAAGTAATACACAAACAATGCGAAAACGAAACTCGCCGAGCCGAGGGTTGTAGTTCGGTTCAGTCATTCTACTCCATGTTATACGCGTACTTCATCGCAACTACCCGCCCCATCTACCGCGCTCTCGCCGCCATCGCAAAGCGATTTCAAAAATGCTTGTTAACTACCCCGCTAATTTACTTTGCAAATCTTCTGGGATTAATATACTCCCGTGTGCAGTGTACTCTAGCGTATTTGTATTTGTAGTTGTGTAGGTATGTATGTATATGTGTAGTGTACGTACGATAGTACTGTACCATACTTATACTTAGGTACCTACTTATTATATCCGCTTATATTGTCTATTTAGGTGTGTGTGTGTGTGTGTGTGTGTGTGTGTGTACGTGTAGGTACCAGTTGTTGTGATATACATTGGTACTTAGCTCGTATACTCACCAACGTGAAATCGTGCTCCTTTTATTAACGTTTATCTATCTGACTTTTCGAAGGAGGGGAAAAAAATCATGACTCCTATTACGTACAGTATACCGCAGCAGCTCCCGTTTTTTGGTTACGAACTTACGATACGATGTAGGATGTAGATGTATCAGTATAGCGACTATCAGATCTGTACGTAAACCTGTCTACTTCGGTACCTATTTAACTATTTTCTATACCTAGACTTTGGCTGTTAGAAAATTAGTACCTACTAGAGATGTAAAATTCTCGGAAATTTGGCCTCGCGGAAACTTTCCGGTAAATTTCCGGAAACTTTCCGGAAATTTTGGAAATTTATACTTTTTCAAAAATTAAAATGAAA
>FIZT01058272.1:0-10017 GCA_900065295.1 Paracoccus marginatus
AATTTTCAAAGTGCTTTTGCGTTTTATCTATTTCCTCGTGATGCCTGTGATTCACGTATTTTTTTATCCTGTAATTACAATTATAAACAAAGTAATGTAGGTAATACTGAAAGTGTGTAAAACAATGCAAGTTGTACAACGTTGCGTTACAGCGTGTTGTGTTGCGAAAAAAAAAGATGCCGCCAGAGCCGCCAACTTACGCTCGATCTAGATAGAAGTGACGCATCGAAAGTGTCTGGATTCAGATTCAGCGTTACTTTTACTTCCAGACCTGCGGCTGCGTCGATTGAAAATTTCGAAAGGAAGAAAAATGACAGAATACGAGCTCAGAGCAGCTTAATTCGAATGAAAATGAAATCGAAGCTATAGCTAAAGTTGAGGAAAACATTAAATCGCATCAAATTTTTTACTAGTACACAATACACATTGATTAACCGATACCAAAAAATTTATTATTTATCAAGGAAAAATCAACATCATACGTATTAATACTATAATACACAAACAATACATTGGTTGACGAATATTAAACGAAATAGGATCACAGTAATAATTCATTTTTTCTTTTTCATAGATTCGAAGTACACTTTAAATCTTTCTTGAGTTTGCGGCAATAAAACACTGCCAAGAACGAATTTCAGTTCTTCGTTCCTTCCTTTTAAAAATTTCTCAACGACATCTCTTCTAGAATCTCGTTTCATCATGGCTCGGCTGTCAGCTGTAATTCAGAACCAGGGAATTGTAAAATATTTCGTAAATAAAAATGAATAGGTACTCAATCTCATTGAGAACAACTTACGAAGAACTGAAATGGCGTTCTGCAAATAGGTGCTCGCCTCGGTCAATGCATCAGGTACATTTTGAACAACTTTATCAACCAATCCAATTGAGAAAGCTTTTTCAGCAGGAAACATTTCACCAGATAGAATGGCACTTTCGGTTTTTCTGTCACCAATTAAAGTTTTCATGACGTCTATAAACCTAGAAAAAACACCAATGAAAAATACAGGTAGATAATGTAATGTTCTAAGGAAGTTTCTGCTCACCAAAATGGAGCGTTTATTCCAATTTTAGCTTCATTCAAGCCGATAGTATAATTGGGTCCAGTCATGACTCTGTATTCACAGCTCATCGCGATCAAGCATCCTCCAGCCACAGCGTGACCCTAAGTTCACATTAAAAACAATTTTGTCATCAGAAAAACTGTGATACCGAAAACACGAATCGAGATTAACTCAAATTGTAACACTCACATTTATGACAGCAACTGTTGGAAGCGACGTGGTATAAATTTTCAGCCAGGTATTCTGCAAAGTGGTCCAGAATGCTTCTAATCTTTTCGCATCAGTTTGATAAAATTCCATCAAATCAAGTCCAGCACAGAAAATATTAGGGATATTCTATGAAATGCGAAAAATCTAAGCCGCAGACTTAATAAGATGAGATGAAATTAAATTCACATACATACAGAGGTTATAATCAGTCCTTTGGTAGATTTGTTGGTTTGAAGTTCATCAAAAACATTACCTAATTCAGCTAGAAATGACGTACTCAAACTATTCACAGGAGCTTTTTGTAGGGAAAGAGTGGTTATTTCTGAAACAGCAAGAAGACTATTTACAAACTATTACCAAATTTTTCAATACATACAGCATAATCCTTTCAACTTACTAGTTTTTTCGTCGGTTTTTAGATCAATCAGTTTTTTATCAGTCGAATAAAATTTGCAGTATCTCAATGACATCAAGTTTTTTAAACGAAGCATAGCTACAAATTTTAAATACCTCGCAAAAAACGAAACAATAAGAGGTAAGGTGAAAGTTTCTCCAAATCGTTGCTACAAAAACCAAAGATGAAAAATACACCGAAAACTAATTGATGCATTCAGATACTACAGATACCTAGAAACAGTGAATCCAATGTGATAAGGGATACAGAATTGTAACTACTGAAGGTAAGGATGAGAGGTCAGGGTAGGGGGAGTGATATTTTCCATTTGAAGAATATTTCTGTCTCTTCTGAAATTCTGTCATTATGTCTTTTCGTCAAGTTATTTGATTTTTTATTCTTTTTCCTCGTTTTTTATGACCCGTCTTGTGCTCGGAATAAAGAGAGGAAATGTATATTCACCTACTTTATCGCATTTTTCTTTTCTGTATTGGTTTAGTGCCAATTAGTGTACATCGATAGACCGAAATACACCAACACAACACGACGTCGAAAATCAATATTATTATTATACTCCTTTTTCAACTTCAAAATGACAGTCTACACAACATTAGACTCAAAATTAGAGGCCACTAAGACCTTCTTACGGGGATTGTCTGTCGGTGTCAGGCTGTCAGGGTGTCGGCTAATGAGGATGGATTCAAGTTTTTGATTTTTGAAGCTCAACAGTTGAAACGCTGAACACAATATTTACTCAAGTCAAAAAGTAGTATCACATCCTTCCTTGAATGACTAAATTTATATATTTAAAAACAAGTAAAAAGAGAAAAGCATAGATTTAAATAATAAATATGATAAAATTTAGAAATAGGCAGGTATTATCACATTATTTTCTTTTTTTAATATCACACAGCACACAGGTATCCGCTTTAATTTAAAAATATAGGCAACGCATTCTCTTCCCAATTTGAATGCCAATCAGTCGCCAAAGAGTTCTTGATATTTTCTCGAAATTTATAACGTTTTTCCTGATTATTTGGAAAATTTCTAAACCATTGCTTCAATTGAGTAGAAAGTTGAGTAGAATTTTCAAACACCATACCGTTTTCATTATGACGCAACAACTCTGATAAACTGTATCAAAAATTAAATAAATTACAAAAAAATCCGAGACAAATTAAAAAAAAAAAAAGTCTTAAAGGGTTACGTACCAAGGGTAATCGTATGCAAGTACTGGTAGAGTGCAGCCAAACATATCAACAATTTTCATGGGAAGATCTAATCCACTTGCAGATGTATGCAAGCAAACCCCAAGATCCGCACTAGCTATAAATCAGAAAAAAGTTTTAGGGTCAATTATTCGTAAAAATGAGATAACATACTAATTTGTCTTCACCTAACAAACGTGGATAGTCTTCGGCTTCAAGCCACGGAGTAACAATCAGAACTTTATTCCAATTTTCTTCACTGATTACATTTTGATAATGTTTTTTAAGGGGGCCTTTACCAGTAATAATACAGACTAAAAACGGAAGATTTTCAGAATCACAAGAATCGTATTCTGTAACCGAAAAACGCCACTAACGTAAAGATTAGCATATTCCGAAAAACCAACAGATCATTATTTAAAAAAAAAAAAAAAAAAAAGAAAAAAAACGTTTCTCTAAAGAACATACGCATACGTACCTCTGAGAGCATCCAATAACAATGAAAAATCTTCGTCTTCTGTCCAGCTTGTACTTGATATTAATAGCGCGGTAGAAGTATCCAATCTTTTAAGTTCATTATATGATTGCGATAACTTGAGGAACAAGTCTTTTTTTTCTTCCTCGGAGATTGATGGCATCATAGTGGGTCCGGGTTTATCATATAAGGTAATAGCTCTAGAAAATAAAAACATTCTGAGAATGTAGAAAAAAACAAAAATCAAGAAAAGTACACAAGATCACGTACTCAATATTCCATTCTTTTTTCAAATATTCTCTCATTGCATTGGTAACACAAAAATTGTAATGAGATAATCTCCCGAAAATTTTTTCATAAATTAACGATATTTTAACAAGTAAATTCTGCGGGCCAACAGACAATGAGAGAACGCTATATCCAAAATTATGCCAATCGATGACCAGTTTTGCTCGAAAAACAAAACAATACAGCCAACAAACAGCTAATGAAGGAATGGCTGGTGGATTTTGGACAAGTAAAATTTGAAATCTGCCATTTTGAATCAAAGCTACGAAGAGAAAAAATGCAGTCCAAAAAACTTTGAAAATGAATTGAAGTAATCGCGGGGCATCTGCACATACATAAAAACACAGAACACATGAATAATGCTATGCATAAAGAAATTACTGACAGTTCGGTTCAATTACTTACTCGTTAATGATGCTGGTGGTGGTTTTATATGAATTAAATAGTCGTTTTCTACAAGTTTATTATTACATTTCGTTTCATTATATCCTAACACTTTGACATCAAATCCTTCCTTACTGAGAGAATATGCATGGTATTGCATACGAGGGCTGCGACCAATGTCCCCAATCACAACAACCCCAACAGAAACGTTTCGTTTCATCATATTTCATCAAATTCTCTACTAATATTTAAATAAAACTACAAGAAACATTCTTTTTCTTCCGAAACAAAAAATACAAAAATTTTGCGATAACTGATAACAGGAAACAGAGAAATTTTATTTTAGCTTTTCAATTTTTATTTACTACTCTCCAAGCAGCATCTTTTCTCCTCACAGTCACAGGTCACAGATAATTTTTTTATGAGAATTAAAAAATTCTCCAAAGTCAACAAAATTAAACACGGTTTCAAAACAAACGAAATTTTTCAAATTTTTGTTGGGCGTCAACGAAAAAGTAAAACGAAATGATTTTTTTTTAAACCAAAGGTTTAAAAATGGCAGTGGTAAAGTTGTGTTACTTATTCATAATCTGCACGGTACTTAGTTCAAGTAAGTAATTCCGTTCATCACTTTCATGCACGGCTCGTACTCTTTCGTTGTCAATTAGCTCAGTGTTTTGTTTCACCTATTCAAGGAAATTTCACCACTTCTTCAGCTGGCAGTGCAAACTCCTAACTTAATAATCGAATGCCTCTTACAGGTTTTGCTTTAGAATGTTATGTCTGTACCAATCAACAAGACAATCACGAAAAATGCCTGAATACCATAAAAACCTGCGAGCAAGGTGAAGATGTTTGTCTTTCTGAAATAAAATGGGGATGTACGTATAATTTACTTTTCTGAATCATCTAAATTGTTTTTTCAATTGTGGTATCTAAATTTTTGCATTATTTAATTTCAACAGCCCCACCGTACTGGTCTCGTGGAAGTGAAAAGCAGTATTACGTCTCCAAAAGATGTGCTACTCGAGATAACTGCACTAGAATTATATCCAAAGCGATGTCGTCGTGCAATTATATTTGGTATCTTGATTGGAAATGTGCGGAATGTTGTGCAGGCGATAGGTGTAATTATTACGTCACGGTAATTTACTGCGATGTTAGATTAATTTACTCCATGAGCTGAGACTAATTAATTGATTTTTCATTATTTTCTAGCTAACCGGAAGTTCTATTCGATTCAACGTTTTTGTTACCAGTATTTGCGTCTCAGTGGGAATATTCGTCAAGAATTTCCTGTTTTAATTATGCGTTGTCGTGTTCAAAATTATTGTTCTTTTTTGTTTATTTTATTTATTTTTTATGAAAATCTCCAATTAGGTAGATCTGTAATGACGTACTATTTATCACTACTGGAAAATAGTTGTATAATATTGTAAGTACGTTTTGGTCGTAAAGCCATTCAAGTCTGTTAATGTTTATTCAATTCCAAATCACAATAATTCTCTAACGGGAGTTCACGAGCTTCTTTCTAGACTTTTTGATAATCATATTGATGTAATGATCCGTCCATTGGCATTTGTCAATTTTCGTTTTTTTTTATCTTTCTAATTTTTAGTATTATTTATACTTTTATATTTCTGTGTCTTATTTTAAACCTTGATGTTATGCAATTTTTGTGCTGAATTTCATATTTCTATGTATTATTACTCTTACGGTGATATAAGTGATCTTGACTTTATATTTTAGTATTCAGAAGCTTTCCAAAAATTCTGATTTTTCATTATTGTCAGTATAATTTTTTAATGAAGATTTTAAATATGAAATAAAAATAATTTATTTAGATTTTTAAAATAAAAATTGAAACACTCTTTTTTTCAAATATTTTAATTTTTTCATATTTTTAATTGAAAATTATTTTTTGATGAATGAGTGATAGGTACTTGTAGTTGTAGTAGAAAAAAAGTGTTGAGATGCTTTACGATTCACGTATGCAGATGCACTATGCACCAATCGATCGAAGATCTGAGTCATAAGCTCAACATTTTTCTTATTTCAAATCATGAAATGAAATGCAATTATCAAGGGGGAAAAGTAAGCGAGAAATCAGGTATCGAAACAAACTGATTTCGAGGAAGAATTTTTAATCATCACAACGAGCAGCATGACTAATTCATCACGTCACGTTGATCCACGTAAAAAATTCACGTTCTTCGTATAATACACCATTACTGAACAGTGAATATTCGTAAGTAGGCGGATGGTTCATAAACTGGCAGGACTTATTAATTCTATTCTTTAAACAGGTTTACGTTGGAGAACGAACCGTTTATGTGAAGGACACCACATGATCATGATCAAACGCAGAAAACAGTTCCCTCTGTAATCACATTTACGTATCTATCGACATAGAACAGACTCAAAAATATCGTCCAACTGGTCCCACCCCAAAAATGATTTCCAAAATCCAAATATTACTAGGAATGCGAACGCGAAAAAGTTATTTTTAATTTTCAAATCGATCTCGGGGCTTCTTAGTTCTTACATTGAGAAAAGAGGGAACGTTGAAATTTGTGGAACAAAAATATCCTACTTCGGTTCGTACCTCTGAAGAAAATTGAAATCTATAGGCCTACTAACGTTGATATTTTCCATTTTTTTCACGAGCAAAAAATCAAATGAGAGGTGAATGAACTGTGGCTGAAGTGAATTCTTCTTAAACTATCAGTCTGATCTCAAAACCAACACATTTAAAAAAAAAAAATCATTGAGAATTTTGAAAAATTAAATGACCTACAGTCCATAACTCATTCCCTCATAAAACGTCTTTTTTGATTTGATTTTTTTTTCTCAACCAAACGAGAACGTCAAATCATCATTGTAATGGCATAAAACGACATTTTTAATTTTTAAATAAAACTTCCACGCAATTCCACGAGTTCACTTTCGTACTTTCGTCATATTTTTTCCATTGTACATGTAACAGTGTTACCATTTCCAACAGTCAAGTGGCTGAAAGGAAAAATTCAGATGAACGGGAACGAGCCCGAGCGGCGACCGTGAAAAAAAAATTCAAGTAGTTTTACATTGAGGTCCTGAGGATGATCGTTAGAAATAGAAAATAAGGGTATATTTTTTGAGGAAATGTTGACACAAACAACAAGAATTTAATCGACTGCCTTATTCTGCACCGATGTCCGTTGAATCGGGCATTTCCTATAGGGATACTTCAGTAACGAACAAAAAATAAATTCGCCAACAATGCGGGAAATCGTACGTGAAATTCAACTCGTGATTTCTAGCCTTCTAGGTAGAGGTACATGATCATGATCATTCGATATGCTATTAAGACACTGGTGTCACGATTTGGCAACTATGGCGTTGCAATTCATACATAAAATATTACATCAGTGAAACAGCTTTCATCGGTGAATCGAAATAATTTCCATATCTCATTTCTAAAATAAATCGATAAAATATGGATTGCGGCGGTTATGCATTTGATACCGAATTTCGATATTTTTTTCGTGATAATCATCTGCTATTTACCAGCATTGTTTGCGAACGCAGCCATTAAACGTGTAATGAATAAAAAAATTATGAGATGTCCTCAACTCAAGTACAATACAATGCTATACAATACATGTTCAAAAGATAATGAGTTAAGTACTTGAAAAAAAAATCAGAACGAAATCTTGCAACTACATCGTGAATTTCTCTAACAAAATCTTCGATCTCGAGCATAACTCAACATTTTATGCCTCGTACATGCAACGACATGATACATAATTGTGTAAACCGTTAAGTATTTCAGTATTTGATGGTTACATCATCTAATTTATTTCACTAGATACCCAAACTCCTTGTAATTACTCATCGACCGAAATTCCTTTGAATACCTACTGGGGGGAGCTTCTCTGCAGCCGTTTCTATTTGTAATTATGTTGTAGACAAGCCAATGTAATCCCAACGGGGAAAAGCTTGGTAAAACTGTAAATGAATAATAATCACATTATACAAGGCTACAGCTAACGTTACCAAAAGTATGTTAATAATTGTAGCAAATGATCCATGCGATGATTCAACGAGATGAAACGATGTTTACGTAACCTTTGCGAAAGTAAGCGCACAGTAAGATATTTCGATAGTAGCATTGTTGTTTGGATGAATGAAGATTTCACTTTTTAGAATGTACGGTCAATTTATGAGAAATTCTACACAGAATACCCACCGTAAAAGAATTTTTCGTACAATGAAAAACCGTTATCATAACAATATACGCATAGAGCGACTTCAAACATTAGCCTGACTGATGAAAGAAAACAATTTTAAAAAAAACTAAATTACCATCAATTAAACTGAATTTTAACTTGAAAGAAAACTATCCAAAACAAACGTGCTTACTTGAACAAAGAAACAAACGTTAATTTCATTTCTAAACACACTTAGCCACTCCATGAAAACAATATAACAAAAAAATGAGAAATTTCGGTAGGTATAAATCTATATTGGGTACCTTTGGGGGGTAACACTTTCAAGATTACACAAATTTATTCGTGCATAAAAAATAATCATCACAATGATTAACTGTCAGGACAATCTCTGCTAATATGACCTTGTTTTCTGCAAACGTAACACGTTTTTCCACCACCACTATTCGGACAATCGCGTGCCATATGACCAGTTTTATTGCAATTGTAGCAATTAGCAGAAAAATGTCTGGAATTGTTTGACGATGAATCCGGGCAATCACGAGCGATATGGCCTACGCCTTTGCAAGAGTAGCACTGGGGTGACGAATCCGATCTGACGCAGTCTCTAGCAATGTGGCCGATTTCACTGCACCTATAACACCTGTCTTGGTCTTCTTTGCAGTCACGGGCGAAATGACCATGAGCGTTGCATTTGTAACACTTATTCTCACGTCCTCGATTGCTGCTGAACATTCTGTCGCTTCTTTCGTTTCTTTCTGCACGCGTGCACTCACGAGCGAAATGTCCCGATTCGTAACAACGGTAACACTTGGTGGCTGCAGTAGCACTCATAATTTTAATGACAACGTTTACAACGAACTATAAACACCGAACTACTTTCTTTGTGGAGAAGTTTATAACTTTGTACGTAGCTAGAGACGGTAATTAGATATAAAACATAAGTAATTTACCCCAAAAATACTATAACTGACACGTGAATCCATTTCGTGCACAAACATGAAACTGAATTAATTAATTTTACTCAACTATCATCATAGTGGCCGACATCATGCGAAGTAAAATATCACAATCACAGATGAAAAATTTTAAATGGATCGAAATTTTTGATGACGTCATTCAGCTTGCAGTGTGTTCTCAGCACCCAGCAGACAGGTTTTTTTATCACCTATCTTTACTGAGTAGGTAAGTAATATTTCGATCGATTGTCATGCATATTTATTTTTTTTTTTTTTCTGTTTGGTTGGATGTCAAAACAATTGCCTATATTCCTGATGGAAGGCAAATAGTAACAAAGAGGGTGATTATAATTATTATTTTTTTGAATTAATTTGAACTCAAAAGCGAAAGAACGGCATACTTAATGGCATAACAAAACATGTTTCTGTTGTCAACTCATCAAAAAATCTTGAGTTGAAAAATATATAACTGTAGGAGAAAAATTTAAACCTATACGTAATCCAAGCCCATTACTTGGAGAAAAAAGAAATAAGCCTGTGTCAGTAGGCGTAGGCATAGGTTCCTGTTCCTACAATTTTATATTTCGCGTCTTCGCTCGCACCTAATAAATTTTTTTCAAAAGCTGTGGTAAAATTTAATTTAATAATCTACAAAGACTACCGAATACCGACAACTTCCGACTGTCTATGACATTTCTTCAAAAATGTACCTAGTCCATCGACCTTATACTAATATGGACTGCTAATTCAAATCGCCGATCCAGTGAGCGAGTTTTGGTCACGACTTTATTTGATCCGTCTGCGCATGTGTCAGTTCCGGTGCG
>FIZT01058394.1:0-10699 GCA_900065295.1 Paracoccus marginatus
ACATCACAAAATGATATCACAGTGATGACGAATATCACACAATGCTTACCGGGGTTCGACGTCACTTCTCACTTGAAAATATTAAAAAACTCAACGAAAATCATTATTTTTCAAACTATTGGAAATTTTTAAAAAAAGTAGCGAAAAAAACTTGTAAAAAAAACAAAAAAAAAATTCGAATAAAAAGTGCCCTGGGTGGGATTCGATCCCGGGTCCTGCGGCGTGAGAATCCCCAGCGTAACCTATGCAGCCAGCTGGCCAGTTGAAATTTCACCGTTTGGCAACAGTATACATGTTGCTAAACTGCTAGAAACTACCCCCCGCGCATACACGTGCGCGTACACACGTACGCGCATACACAAAATATTTGCTCAAGTGTGATCCCGATCCGGTTATAAATTTTAATTTCAAATAAATTTTTCATTTTAACTAAAAAATAATCTATTATCGCAGAAGAGAACGCAGTTCACGATAAATAAATTCTCATTTCATGGGAATGTACCTATAAGTATCAAGTATGCCTATTTAAGTACAGTACCTCTAGTCTACCTGGACTTATTGTTAGACTTACCTCCGCATCCGTGGCCGGTGGTAGTAAAACGTAAAAGTAAACGTTTAAAAGGTACCGAACTTTTCTGCTATGTATGATATGCACAAAATGAAAAAAATAATTATATACTTTTATTTCCAATTTTTTTCATTTTCAAAAACTTCAAATCAAAATATGTATCATAACAAACTAAGTCATAGAAACATAATACATAGTACCAAAGTACGTGTCCACATCACGTAGGTATAAGTACGTATGTCCTAAGATTAGGCCGCAATTTTAGGCATGCTTTCACGATAATGTACGCGATAAAGGATAAACCACTAACCAAATTCTTCAAAATGGAAAAACGAGAGAATTCATTATCTTTCGGCTCTGGTCTGCACTTCATAGGCCATATAAAAATTTTTGAACGACTTCGTTAAATTCTTTAGCATATTTTATGTGGATATTATGTTTTCCATCAGGAAAAGTGTATAATCTGAAAAAAAAAGAAAAAAAAAGGAGTAGGTACTACGCTGGTTGAGAATATTTTTAAAGCTTCGGGATATGTTTCCATGTAAATACTCACGATGCGAAAGGTATTCTTTCATATAGGTAATTGACATGAAAACGTGGCACCAGTGGATCTTTTTCACCATGTAATATTAATGTATCTGCTTTTATTGAACCGACGAAGTCTTGGCAAATGTTGCCTTTACGTTGATCTTTAATGTTGACCATGGCATTTACCCACATATTCATCAAATTTTGCAGCATTTCTTCGCCATAAATCTTTATCATGGCATTTCTCATTGATGGAGACCATTTGGACACATCTTGAATACCTATGTTTATTAGGAATTAAGAGTGTTGATCATAAGAAGAAAATATAAATTAGATTCGAATGATGAATTATTGTTTTAAAATAAGAATTTTACTTTTGTAAAGTTCGATATCTTGGTCTGTTATATAGGCATTCGCTCCCCAAATGACTACTTTTTTCACCAATTCTGGATATTTAGCGGCTAAGATTATGGCAGTTATTCCTCCATCACTCCAGCCAAGAACAGAACAAGTTTCAATTTCCAATTTCTATGTAAATTTACTTTCAATGTGTACACATGAAAAATTTAAAGAATCAACAAATCGCACCCTCGGTGCAATAACACCACATCTCAAAAAAATTAACTTCCTCAACTATGGTTTAAATTGAAAATTGACCGCAGATAAGCACGTTTCAGGAAATAATAAGAGGGTCGAATTTTTTTAAGATGTGGTGTTATTGCACCGAGGGTGCGAAATGTGAAAAAATAATACACAATTTGCTCAAGTAAGTACTTTTACTAACTTTCAGTAGTTCTGCAGCCCACTCTGCATCACGTTCATAAAAATTGATAGGAAATGTTCGTTCTGGAGGACGACTATAACCATATCCCGGAGGATCCCAAACGGTCAAACAATACTTACCGAGATTAAAGCCAGTTATCTGTGGTTCGAAGTCTGTCCATATCGTACCTACGTAATGTTGTCAAATTAAGATACCTATTTTAGAACAGTTAAACCGTTTCATTTTTGAAAGCAGCGTATCACAAAAATATTAAAATGCCAACCAAGTGCTCCAGGGAGACAGAAAACGCTATGACCAGTCCCCGTTCTCAAACAGTTTAATCCCCTTCTTCTCACCAAAAATCTGCCTTCCTAAAACAGATCCACATAAAGGATATAACTATTCTAGCATACATAATTACATACTGTGATGCTTACAAAGTGAATAATTTTCATTTACTAAAAAAGCACTTGTGTGAGTTGAAGTTTAAAGTTAAACCGACATCCTAACGTTCAATTTTGAATTTTCAACCACTCCAGAATCCGGAATAAAATACTCGATGAGATTTTGGTTTGCTAAATACACCCACGTTTCCATAGATACAGATCAATCAAATAATAATTTTATATTTACCATAGGGATTGAAATAGTGTCTGCATAGTTTCGCTTCAAAACATTAAAGCAAAACAAACATGAGTTTTGAACATTCAAGACAGAAAGGTAGTTTTTCAAAAACATCGTTTAAATTTAAAATTAAATATTAATTTTATTTCGTTGCTTTCGTTTGACTCTAAGTCTTAAGTCAAAGTTTGACTCTCAACTCAAATCGGAACTGTGGGAAGTGGAGAAAGTTCGAAACGGTTGGAACTTCTCCAGGCAGGTTTGCAAGGTAAATTTGATAAGAGTGATAACACATTCTGTAGTACCTACATAGAAGAAGTGAAGAAGTGTTGCGTTGAGTTTTGAGTTTGACCCCAAAGCCTGGTAGCTTTGATTTTTTTCATTCGCTATGCGCTCCTCTCGGATGCGATGAGAAAAAGGAAAAATGTTGTGAAGATTTGGTCGTACCAGGCTACAAAAAAGGTTGAGAAACTGATAATGGGAACTTCACAACTCACAAGAACTCACAACTACGTATTTATGGCTCTACGTACTTACGTACAAAATTAATCTACACACGCAATCACTCCAACTCCATTATCGCGTATCGCGTAATCGTGAGTCCTTCGTGAGTCACTCGAATTAATGTTTCAAAAATTAATTTTTGTTTCATCATTTTTGTTCATTTTTAATGATATCTACAAAAATGTATGTTATATGTAGTGGTTGTTAAATTTTTCTGTTTTTTTCTTTCAAAACAAGAGAAGGTAAATCATCGTGTGTCGAATGTGATAAAATTTTTTGTAGGAAAAGTCACTCATTGATAACTTTCAAAATTTAATGTTGATCCTAATGATTATCGCTAATTTGTAGTTTTATTTGTTCGTTTCCAATGAGTTGTTCGTATCGTCAAACGTATTCGTCTGTTTGGAACGTCGCTTGACGACCTATTAACATCCTTTTCAAATTACAGTATGATAAGAAAAGTAATGAAAATTTATACTCATGAAATTATTGCACTTACTACTTGAGAAGAAAACTGAATTACGAACTAGTGAGTAATCTCTCAACGTTTAAAATTTTCAGGTGTGTTTGTTTTGCTGTATTGCTTAGATGCACCTATGTTAAATGGCTAACGAAAACAGAGCAGATTGGCCCCGAAATAGAGATACTAGAATCACTTTATTTTCTGGAAGATCCAGATCGGTTGGAAGTTTTCGGGCTGCTCACATGGAGTCGGGTAGCAGCAGATTGAGTTAGTAATCAACGTATCATGATCCTAGTGGTTTTTTTTTCGTATCATGTAGATAATGGTATATTTCATCTGTATCATTATTAGGAGAGCCTCGACTAAGCATTGGAGCTGGTATTAGAGATCTCGAAAGAAGAACTGCGGAGGTTCCGAATATTTTAAGAAACAATATAAATAATGTGATTGAAGAGCTACGACCTATTGTAGAAAGGGCTAGAACTAATACAGATACGATCATGTCGGGGAGTAATAACACAAATGTAACGCTGGCTTCATTATTGGGTGCTCCTCATCAACCTGCTGTTACGGCACCTAGAGATGCTAATAATGGCGTTGTTACGGTGAATTCAGGTATATTATTTTTTTTTTGGAAAATGTACATGTACATGTACAAATATACAAGGAATTAATTTAAAATATTTTACAGAAGAAGTTGTGATAGATATGGATGGAAGTAATACATCTGTCACCGTCGTAGCACAAAATGGTACAACGCAAAACAATAACCCTCCATCGCCAACTCAAAGTGTAGACACAGTAAACACAAATAATAACAGCGCCAACAGTAATAACGGGAGTGGAGATGAACGTAAAAATGAATTCTTTTAAATTGCGCGAATTATTATTTTTCAGTTTTGTAGTTATTACAACTTTGACTTTGTTTTCATTTTTGTAGAAGATATTGCTGAAACTCAAGTGCTGAATGTATCAAATAGTGCAGTGTTGAACACGATTTGTAAATATCTACCATTTGTGATTCTTATTTTCACTAAATTTGTTTTTGACCACATACCTGGTAAGCGAAATTCTTGTTGAGTAGCAGTACATTATTACGAAAAAATGATGTGGTGGAACTATGTACTTTAACGGGATGTTTTGTTATTTTCCAGGTATATTGTTATTCATTGGATTGACCCTAACTTTTTATTACTACAACACACTGGTAAAAAAAGAAGTAGCGAGACAAACTTCACGAAGTTTTCCCATGTTTTGTTTTTTAGTTTGTCACATCATGGTTGCAATTGGTGCATTATTTTTTGTAATTTATAATGAGACCGTTTTACACTTGTGGTAAGTAATCTACAAGGAAGCGCTTCGCTTAATTATGTTCACATTATACTCATGTTATTCTAATACTTTATCTTACAGTTTAGGAATAATGCCTCAATCCGGATTTCTCACTTTAAGTGAATTATTATGGTCCGTGATAGTTACCGATTACATTCTAAAAATGATTACAATCATTATCAAAATTATTTTCACTTTGTTACCGCAACGATTGATTCCTACTAGTAAAAGGGTAATAAAAAAATGAAATAATTGCTAGTATGTATTACTTACTGTCACTGTTTTCGCTTCAGATTTTAATTTATTTTTTTTTTCAGGGCAAGTGGTATTTGTTTATAGAAGCCACTTCGCAACTTTACCGTAATGCCTTTCCAATTCAACCATGGCTACATTACCTTCTTGATTCCTATTCCGGTCCGCAAAAAGTGATAGGTGTATTTCTTTCCGCCGCGTACATGGTGTCCAAAGGAAATCTACTCATGAACGCGATCAAGTTATGGTGGATGTCACTACTGAAAGTTTTGAGAAACGTTGTAAGTTTTTACACTTATTATTTTATCAGTAAATGTATTACCAAAAATTAACAATGTTGATTTAATGAGGTAATATATTGATCAAGTATGTATTTCCTCGTGATTGTTTAGACAATTGGAGTAACCCCTACCAAAGAACAGATCGCATCTGCTGGAAATCTTTGTTCCATCTGTCACGACGAGTTCAAAACTCCGGTATTATTAGAATGTCAACATATATTCTGTGAAATATGCGTTTGTAAATGGCTGGATCGCGAGCAAACATGTCCTCTATGTCGAGCAAAAATTGCTGACGATCCATCTTGGCGAGATGGATCTACTACATATTTTATTCAACTTTTTTAGGAAAAAAAAGACGCTTTCAGGAATAAAATTGAATTTTTTATACTATTTAAGCTAATGAACTTACTACATTTTATTAGAAGAAGAAAAGTTGGATATAGACATTCCAGTTTTGTGATATTAATCAGCGTTAGCGTGATTATCAAAGAATGTTGAGGAGTATTTTTTAATTTGAATGTTGAGCATACGGCAATAAGCTAGTCTGAATCATAAGTGAGCCAGTCAAGAATTTGGGATTTTATGCAAAAGAATGTGATAACGAACACTTTTTCGATTGAAGATTATTCAGAACTGAAAGAAGCTCCTTGCCTATGAAAACGATGATAAACCTATTTTATTATTCAATGTGTAATCATGGAATTTTTTAATTTTCATCATTTTATCACTTTCACTTGTCTTTTTTAATCAATTTAGTTACTCGAAAGAAATGTGTATTATTAATAATAAAAGTAACAGAGCTGTTGTGAAGTGCGTTTAATTCGTTTTTGTCTTTTTCGAACCAAATACTTCATTGAATTCTCATATTCTTTCGACATAATTTTTTCTTGCATTTACATTTGAAAAAAATGGGTTCGCGGCAATTTAACGGGGGCAAATCTAGGCACAAGCACGCCGAAGAACGACGCTTCTGGGATGAAAGTGATAGGGTTGACTCAATTTTTCGATTTTTTTACTGCTCCACTTCTTCCCTAAAATTAAGCTCCTCTTTTGGTAATCTTTCGGTGCGCTTACAGGGCTCATCTTGGCGGAAAACAAAAATAACACACGAAATTTGCAATAAAAACTTATCAGCTGTGCAGGATGAAATAATTAAGAATATTTTTTCAGAATGGTATTTTTTATGCTTGATATCAGTCTTCATAACCAACAGCGTCAGATGCCAGTCTGCACAGCTAACTGAGAGTACTTATGGTACTTATATTTCTATCAAACAAGTTATTTAAAGTGAAAAAAACATTTTCATTATTATATTGAAGCAACGTTCAATGAACTCGACAGTCGAAAAAACATTGATTTTAAAGTGATTTTAAAACAGTAAGCATTCGGTTTTTTAATTTCTAAAAATGTTCTCAAAAATGTTCGTTCATTTTTTCATTAGTTTGTTTTGAAAATATAAACCATCTCCTAGTGTAGCTTGTCGATTAATTTCACGATGTCTATCACGACTAACAATTTCTTCCAAAACTTCACCATCACCTTTGATTAACCTGAAAATTAAAAAAAAAAAATCATTACCTATCACCAACATTAATGGCGACATTGAATTTCTAGAAAAATATTTACGTACCTGCTTCGGCCAGTTTCGTCGTATACTCTACGAACAACATTCTGACTTTTTTCCCATTCTTCTTTTGTCATTGGAGCTTTTACTTTAGACTTTTCAATAAGTAAGTCATCAGGTACAGATGGTCCTGGAACGTCTTCATCTTTGCTTGCTTCATCTAATTTAATTTTTTTAGTCACTTTTTTTCTTTCTTTAGACGAACTTTTCTTCTTCTTTTTTCTTTTTTTCTTACGTTCCAAACCTGAAGAATGCTTATTTTTCTTTTTTTTGTGTTTTTTCTCTCTATGCTTACGTTCTTTCTTCCTTAATTCATGGCCAGAATCACTACTTTCGTCAATAATTTCCGATTTTTCAGAACTCATTCTTCAATAAAATACTTAATATCTTGATAAACGCACAAGGTGACTAGAATAAGTAGAATATAGTTATTTTCTAACTAGCATAGTAGTACTGAACGCGTAATAACTGATAAATTTAAGATAAATAGATCTAGTATTAAGCTGTAAACTTGCTGTAAAGCAACGGACTTCTGAAATCAGTATCGAAAAGACTAATATTATGCAGAGCTGACACGTCCCTGTAAACGGGTTGTTCCCTTGAAATTCATTGCTTATAAAAAGCTGATGAACAAAAAGCTCTACATAAACTGAACACAAATCGAAACTACTCAACTTTTACTCACTCCCATCGTCTTTCTTTACATTAAAATTTAATTTTAAATTATTTTAAAAAATCAATATTTACAAAATCTGTTATCACTCGAGAAAATATGCGATTTCAACAATGATACCTTTTTCTAAAATATGAAAATTGCTGATTAGAATTTATTTCCAACTTTTTTAGTTTTTTAAAGTTTGTTAATTATTTTCCAAAAAAAATTTATTTGGGAACAAAAACTTTCTAGTTTTTTGTATTTCAAAATATTTATAGTTTATTCTAAGTTGATTCATTGCGTGGATTTCTTTAGAAATTTAAATGTTGAAAACATCAGTATTCTTTTTTCTGGATGTAGAGAGTATTTCAATTTAGAAAATGAAAAACACTGTCGAAGTTAATATTTAAATATTGGTGGTTACGCGGTGCCCTTGTTATTCTCCTTGAATTCAAAGGATTGAGAAAGTGCAAGTTAAAGTTCTACTAACAATTTCAAGTTTTATGTGCAATTAAGTAAAATTATAAAAAATTTCCAAATTTCAGTCAGCATTTCCTACTCAAAGGTAATATAACATTATTCGTTCAATGACTCAGAATGGACTCACTTGTGTAGTAGTAACCTTCTGAGTTTTTAACATCATACTGTTAGTGATAATGACATAGCAGCTGTAAATTTTTAAAACTTTTTTTCGTTCATAGCGTTTTATTCGCTGGTTACTTTCCTGTTCTGTATTGTTACTCACACTAGATCTCTTGCATGGAATTTGCCTAGCCCTCACTTTCATTCGTTACATCATCCTTTTAAGAAAACGGCGTATTTCATTTTCAAAACTCATACCTCGAAAAGTTGTATAGAAATCGCCAACATGTATTGCGGAAGTTTTTAGTTGCAAACACCGCGCAAAGTGATGCTGACTTGCTGACAATTATTATGAATTTGAAAACAGATAAGCTCTTCGTAATCCAAACATAGAATAATTATTACTCATGGGATAAATCCGAATTATCAATCATTATGACGCAAAAAAGCAGAGGTATTGCTTGGAACTTTTAGGGTTCAGAACTCTCACTCTTCTAATCTAATGTAAAACTTGAACCTTTGCAAGAAGAAAATATTTGTAGTTTGTTTTCCTTTACAACATAATCTTATTATTGACCTCGAATATTTGATGATAGTCTTTATTCCAAAAAAAACACAGTACTATTGCACGTCATCAGTAATCATCAATTCTCATTCAACCAGAACACTGTATATCAATCAAGCAATGCATACAAATGTATTTTTTCGTTTAAATTTCGTAATATTCTAATTTCTTTACTTCATACGATCTTGAAGATAGAGTGAGAAGTGAAAAACAAAACTGAAGTATTTCTGTTACACCGACCGTGCCAAAAATACTTGGATGTGAGATGTGTAGTGGTGTTTGGTTTATTCTAAATTCATTGCCAACGTATGTCATTGTACTATGAACTTTTAACAGAATCATTTCATTATCAACATCTTATCAATTCATCCTTTTCAAAGATGATTTTTACGGAAGGGAAAAATATTGAAAAAAAAATTTTAATCATGAACACTCCCTTTTGTGTCAATTTTTCTATGTTCAAGTATGTGTCGTCAAGTCATGTGTGACGTAATTTGATCGCCAAGTGTCATGAATGTCATGATCAATTAGAATTTTATCTGTCCACACTGAACTTCGAAATTGTCTAGTTGAACACAGGTACTTTCGTGATCAATTTCATTGAAGTTGGGCCGGCGCCTTGTTCTTCAAAAAAACCATTGAAAAGAGTCAACGTTTTATGTTAAAATTGTAAGCCTCTTGTATTGGTATTGGATTTTAGTTCATTTTGACCTTCACTCATGCCCAATTTGAGAATTTGATATCTTTTTTTTTCAATTAGTTAACCTTCAAATTTTCTTCAACGAATTTCTGTAAAATTTTTAAGGTCACCTTGCTTTACTTATGACATGACGAAAGATAGTACATTGAAGGTTCATAATTAATATTAGATATTCATTACATTTTTATGTAAAACCTGAGTTCACCTGTGAAAACTGTTGGAAATTTTTTTTCAGCTTCATTTTTGTGTGTTGTATGAATTATTGATTATTTTACAAAGAACGTTTGCAATCAATATTTCAACAAGGTACGATAATTTTTTATCCCATAGTTATCTGATGAAAATTGAAATGAAATTCTGAAGGGAACAATTTTCAAACCGTTCTATGGATCATCATTATCATATTCATAAAAAGAAATGTATTTATCGAATTTCTAATTTATAAACTGAAATCATTCCGGTTAAATTTGAGATGCTCTGTAATCTTATTTCGTTCGATTTGTGTTAATTTATCGCTGCAAGTATTATGATGGAAATTGTTTCAAGTCAATGCGGAGCCTTCAGATTCTGAACGCTACCGTAGTTACACTGTAACACTGTAACAGACAACACTTTCGTTGTAATTATTGTTGTCATTCGACATTCCGTAGTACTGTTTTTCCTTTTATTGCATTGATTTCCTAACTTCAGGCAGTACCTACCTACCTACTACCTTTTAAGTACATTAATGTACGAGCATATGGGCAGATTTTAAATCTTATAGAAGCAGTAGTATAGTATGGGAACATGGGTAGTCCACGTGGAAGTCCACAACAAAGATACGCGCTCTTCAGGTCATCGCTGTAACTGCACCATCTGCACCATTATAGGATAATGGAGGATTATGGCAATTTTATGGCCATTACGTTAGCATTGTAGATCATGATTAATTATTATTAATTTAATTTCCACTGTGTTTTTTGGTTGAAAAATTTATTTTAAATGAGTAGTAACGTTGAAACTACAAATACAATTTATATGCTGCTCATTACACAGTATTTTGATGGAGTTACTCGCCTTTTTATAGACATCATAAAAAAAAATTCTGAGTAAAATCGAATGTTCAGAGCTCAATCGACGTAATTTTGCTTATAAATGACATCTAATAATCAAAAAATTATTTTGGGCGTGATTTTTTCCTTTTTTTCGGTTCATAATCTTTTGGATTTTTTCCAACAATTCCTATAAAAAATCAAATAACTCCTTCAAAATACTGTGTAAT
>FIZT01058396.1:0-16404 GCA_900065295.1 Paracoccus marginatus
CCCCCCCCCCCCCCTTGTACTCCGTCAAAACGTGAGATTTTTGTACAAAAGTGCATTTTTCATCAAGGTCCATCTGAGCTAAGAATCTGAAAAAATTACCAATATATCGCTCTGAGGTGGGCCCTTATTTGTACCAAAAAGAAAAAAAATATTTTTGGCTAGAATGTATGTAGTACAAAAAAAAATCTGAAAAAATTCTCAGAAGTTTGTTACCACTCCTCATATACACCGTATAAATTTCAAAATTTTTGGTGTACCTATCAGGTACCGAAATGGAATTTTTCAACGAAAATCCGATATTTTGGGGGTTGTGGGGAAGAGGAGGGGGTGAGAGGTGGAAAATTCGCCTTTAAATTTTTTTGGTTTTCTTAATAAGTCTGATAGTTGGTTTATTTTACACGTATCTAGGTATGCAAAAAATTAATAACTTTTTTTTTTCAAGTAAAAGGTTCTTCAAGTGTTTGAAAATTGGGGGAAAAATTGAAAATATAAGCCCTGGTTGGATATTCTTGTAAAAATTTACTTTTAATTTTTATTATTGAAAATTTTACCTCCTCATAGTGCCCATGCATTGACCAAAAAATTGTGAAAGTAGACAAAGTCAAAAAATGATCTTGAAGAAAAAATTAAAATTAAATTTTACAAACAAAATTTTTTTAAAAATTCACGAAAAATTTGAAGAAATTGGAAAATTAACCTTACTGAAAAATTATTTAAAAGAATTTTTTTTGAAAACCTAAAAATTTAAATTCAAAAAGAATTAGTGAATTTAAAAAGTAAAAAAAAGAATTATTATCAACACTTGCCCCGATTGAAATATTGAAAACTAGAAGGAGTATGATGGACTATGTATGATTAACCCGATAAAAGCATTAGTAAGTAAATTTGTCGAGTCACGTAAAATTCATACCAACCGATCCTCAAAAGACTTCTGTCATCTCCTTCTTTTAAATTCTTCCTGAAATGAATAGAGATCTATACTTACAGTCGATCTCCGAGAGACCCTTTTTGATTGCGGCACACGACTCCTTTGAACTAGAGTCACCGAGGGTGCCACCTGGTGACGCTGGAATCAGGTAGAATCGAACTATACGAGATGAAAGTATAATATCATTATCATTTGCAAATTCTCTCAAGGGACTTTACTTCCAAAGCCAACGCACTGTCCAAAATCTCAAACTGAAAATCGATACCGTCTATACGTATAATGCTGTGTTCACTATTCAAGGTCTAAGACTGTAAAATATTTTTTTTCCAATTCATCGTCGCATCGTCATGTTAAACTAAAGATTTGCGTACAAACGTTATTTTTACAGCGAAAACCTTCTGTTGTGTACTGCTCGAAGACACGATAATCTTATCTCATGCGTCTGGACTGGAAGACGCTGCTGACTGTCTGCGCTACGGTATGTCGCCGTTTTCGGCCTTCGCCAAACAATACGCGCGCCTCGACTCCGGACACCCAACAGAAGACAAGAGCCACCAATGCGTCTTTCGTCTGCTGGTCTCTGGTCGTCGCAACTTGCAAGTGAAGAGCGCCGCGTACGCGTAGCCACGAAGAAGAGCATACTGCCGGAGATAAAGTCAGAAGCACAAAGAGAAATATTGAAGTTGCCGATGAGAAGGTAGGTGTCATAAATATTAGAAGTTGGTAGTTTAGAACGGCGCTGTGGCTGTACACAGTACGAAAGGCAATCGGTGGTGCGAGTTGGGGGGGTTGGCGCGTGCCTCTTTTAAACTAGTACACAGGTCCAGGTGTTTAGGCGTACGAGTGCCGGAGTGCGCGCGCGACAGTGCGACAAAGCCGGTTGGTGGGGAGGTTGGCAACCCTGGGTTCCATCGGCTTAGGCACACCGACACCGAGTGGCTGAAGCTGAAGGTTCCGAAGTTGTACGTTACTTCGTTTTCAATTCGGTTCGTGGATTGTTGTTACAGTTTTTGGGTTCTCGAACGCAGTTCTAACGGTCGTGATTTTTCGTCTGTTTCTAGGATTTGTTCGCCGATTCATTGACATTTTGGTGAGTTTGAAAGATATTTTTTTTTATTCGCTTTTATTTCATTTTTATTTTATTTTTTTTATTGCTCATTTTTTCTTCAACTCGAGTTGTGTGTATTGCTTTTTCGTACGTGCGGTTTGTAAAGAGGGTTTTTTTCGACGTTGGTAGTTTTCGCTAATCCTATGTGTGTGCGTATTCGAGAGAGTGTATTTTTAAACTATGTAGTATCTATTTATCGTGCGCTATTTTTACTTTTTACTGGTTGATAAAAGTGCAGGTTTCGTGTTATTCGTGAATTTTTTGCATTTTTTGGCGCTATAGGTGTTTGAAATTTTTTTTTTGAAAATTATTTACTCATTTTTGATTATATTTTTTCATCCTTTCTACTTTTTGAAATTTTTACGAGTGAAATTATAAATTGAATCGTTAACATTCGACTTTTATTATTTTTCAAAAAATTTCAACCCTTTGAAAAAGCCCTCCTCGTATTTCTAATCAACCCCCAATTCTCCAACACATCCTCTACGTGCTTTAACCGCTAACCTATTTTTCTCCGCACGATTTAACCGCCCCAACCTTGAAATAATTTCCAAAAGTAACGCTCATTTGAAAACAAAAGTGATTTTATCCAAAATGAAATTAGAATAGGAAAGGACTAATAGCAAATATCCGTTCAGCATCCCAATTCGTTCCCGTTCGGTGGTACAAATTACCACATCTAATACGATTTAGTAAATTCTCACGACCTCGAAACACGCAGAGGGTGAAATCACCCAACCTACTCGTACGAGTATATGGGAATTTGAAAATTTACCACCCCCATTGCCGCAGCAGCCTGGAAATCGGAAGGAAATACGTTAAAGTGCGTGAAAATTCGCCTCGATCGCCCGCATGCAGAGGGAAGAAGCCGTCTAAAATACGTTACCTAGTCGAGTGCAGTAGTAGAGTCCGTTAGAAGATTCGTCTCCATGGTGACGGCGCGTACCAATAATTCAACTATTTTGAATACCGGCGTTCAAGTCTCCGTAGCTTTGTAACGGACTTTTAGAGCTTTCGTAACTTTGGCACGAGATGGGGGAGGCAGGTCGGTGGTTGGTGGACCGTTTAGCGTAACGGTTCCAGCGAGCAGTATGCGAAATATCTTCGGTTCGGCTGTGTATCGGCGCGTTACGCAGATAAGGATGGAATTTTTGAGAGTGTTTTGCATAGTGGAATAAATTTGCGAATGTGAGGGAATCCGTTTTGGAGGGAAAAAAGTGTTTGTAGAGTAGTTTACGGTGGCAGTTTGGCGAAGAATTATTGAAGAAAAATTCATAGAAATTCAGTTTTGGGTAGAAATGAAAGATTATCGCAGAATTTGGGCAGAAAAGACGTTTCTATCTTTGGTTGAATTTATAATTTGACGAATTATTTGAGAATTTCCAGCCAATCGAAGATTGATATGGTGAAAAAAAAACAATTTTTAATCTTGGAATCGAAATAGGAATAAGCCTAGGTCGAGGGTACGGTTTGAAAAGGATTCAAAATTTCAAGAATCTTCTTCTTGTTTATTTTTTAGGGCAAATATTTCTAATATTTTTCAAAAAAAGGAACGGAAATCTGGAAAAGTTGCTATTTTTTTGAGAAAAAAATAATTTTAGTTAATATCTTGCAGGGGGAAGAAATTTTTTGTGGTATTTCAAGAGAGAATTGTTTGGATGGGAATTATATCAAAATTTTTCAGAAAAAAAGGAAGGAAAATCTAAAAAAGTTGCTATTTTTTAAAAAAAAATAATTTTTTGTTAATATCTTGCAAGGGGAAGAAATTTTTTGTGGTATTTCAAGAGAGAATTGTTTGGATGGGAATTCTATCAAAATGTTTCGAAGAAGGGGGGAGGAGTCGTACCCATACTTACCAAGAAAATTACAAAAACTTCCTTCAGGATTCGATATCTTACAGTCTAGTGAGGGAAGCTGATTTTTGTGATCCATCTTGTGTAATATTTCGTCTCAAAAGCTTCTGAAAATTTTTCCAAGGTTAACAAAAATTTTTGCGTTGAAATCTTTGATATTTTTCTCAGAAAAGAAGGAAGTGTCTTGTGAAAAAATTGGCAGGTATGATGAATTCTTCCAAAATTGAGGGGAAATAATCGCAGGAAAACTCAGACTTCCTCTGATCAAATTTCGAAACTGATCTAGTAGCTCGAATGATGAAAGGTTGATGATGGAAAATAAGGGAAACCCTTTTTTGAGAATACTTTCCAGAGATTACACGTACCTGAGCTCGAGTAAACGACCTTTTTGTCTTCCTGCTTCCTTCTTCATAACCCCATTTCCCCAACTTCCTCAACCTACGCCAATTCGAATTAGAACACACGACTCTGATGGCAATTAAAACCCATTTCTATTCCAAAACTAAGAATTCCCATTCATCAATATCGCTGCGTAATTCGTTATTTATACTCGATGCTTGTATTTATTTACCATTTTACACCCAACTTGTGTACTAATTGTTCATTGTTATCGGCTTATTAATTCTGCAACAAATTAAAACGATGTAGCCGATAAAGTTTTCTATTTAAATCGCTAGTACACCGACAAGTTCAATAACCAGTTCACCATCCATAGGTATAGATATTTTTCTAAAGACACGACAAAAAAAATGGTAACAGCTACCGATACACCAAAGGACCGAGCCTATATGCGAGTACACGAACCGGTCCTACACCCTGTTCGCATATTGAATTGCGATCCGGATCCTTGGTACATGGCAACCAGTTACCCTAACGTCTATCTACCCTGTTTATTAGCAATGCGGTTTCTTATTCGTATATCTAGGTGCCATGCTTCTATAGGGTAGACAGGGTATATTAGGCGCGTTCCGCTGTCGTGCTCCCGTTTTTTTTTCTCCTACTCCTCCTGAGGTGTAGGTTTAACGTAAAATCCGCCATATGTTGTAAGTTGTGCATGTCAGTTAACAGGAAGTAGGATTAGTGTTGGTGAATTTTATCCCGACACGTCACCTATATACTTCAGTTCAGCCTATAGGTAATAGGACTTGTTGCGAAAATAGGCTTCGATCAAGTTGGTTAGGAATTTTCTAGAAAGTTCCCGACGATGACTGGGGGGTAGGTTATGCTGAAGAAAGGAAATAGGAAAGGAGTAATTAGCATGTAAACATGTAAATTTCGTACAGAGATATGTACAAATTTGATGGCCATCAGGGGTTAGATGTTTATAGAAAAAAGTAAAAGGGGGATACCACCAGATGTACGATGGTATATGCGGCTATGGCCTGAGCGTGGCCAGATGTTCGGGGGTAGCACGTTCATGTGGGTGATAGACAAGTGCGTTCGCGGATAGAATTTCCCATACTTGAGGTGCCTGCAACAACAACAAATTTCTACATCTTAATAGAGGGGGGCGGCGGCGCGAAGGGTTGTCAGGCCCGTACGGTAGTCGGAAACCGGAACTGGGATCTCGCCGTTGATCGCGCGCTAATGCACTCGTATCGCGGAGAGATATAGTTAGACAAGAACAATATCGATGATAATTATTCGCGTAATGTCCAAACGAACGCAAACGCCGCGCTGAGCCGAACTTGTCCACCTGGAAAACTTAATTATTTCCTTTGGTCGTATCCCCGAGGCCCATATGTGTAACCGTCCAACCGACTCGACGGAAATCAATAGTTTGCCTTAGCATGTTCGAAATTAGTACTCGCAGTACGAATTACACGATTATGGTTTTATCGTCGTCTCGATGGTCAGATCAAACGTATCCTGGCCTGGCGGGATGGATAACTCCTTCCTCCCTGTCTGCAGGTATCAACGACAGTATACGTATACAGAAATTACTCTGCATGTACACGATCGTGTACGTGTACAGGGTAATTAAAACCGCAGACTGAGACAATGTCGATATGAGGGTTGTGCCTGGTGGAAGTGGCGGCACCGCGAGAGCAGGTTTAAATTAGCCGCGTGTATTTATGGTACTTGCGACAAGGTGTAAAAAATACGATCCGTTTGCCATTATAGTCTTTATGTATATCTACCTATATCGCCCATAGTCGTCTGGTGCCGCTCGCAAAGAAGTAACCGACAAACGAACGGGTGATTTACACATGAAGACGAGCTGGCTTTCTCGTATAGCAGCTATAGGTAGAGGTACACTACAGTACAAAACAAACTCATCATCGATAATATGTACCCGCATATGCATGGCTAAGACATTCGTCGTATAGGTATATATGTAAATAATTCCTCATAATATTATATATATTTGATAGTAATGTATATAGGTAACAGTGTCCTTGAAATATAGACTATGACAAACGCATATATACTTACTAGAATTAACTAGATGAGCCCGTGCCATGAAGGCCGCTTAAGACTCCTGGATGTCTTGTGGAGTTTTACCTACTGGTACCCTTATGGGTGTAGACTTGGCACCCGTTTCTTAAAAACCGTTAACGGCGCCTTCTTATAGCGTACTTGCGTCAAAATAGCGTTTTTTCCAGCCTTATTATCTCTATTTGACGAATATTTGATCGATTTTAATACGTAAGTAGTACCAAAGTCGTAAAATAATCTACCATGCGGTACGTGTCTTCGAAAAGTAACGATTAATTAACCTATGCTGGTGTCCTAGGTGTACACTGCGAGCAGATGCAGTATGTAACTGGCTTGCTAATACACTTACGTACCTACGTAATAGTGATTTTTTTTTGTTAGATATTTCTTTGGTCCAATTCCATGTACACCTATAGGTCGGGTTTGAAAGTAGGTAAATAGAGTGAATTTTTGGTAAAATTAGAATCCATTGATAAACCATCGCTAAAAGATTAGGTATTTCACCGGTTTGCCGGCCCGAATGGTGGAAAAATTTGATAAGAATCAGTTTACATCTGAAACGGTCTTAATTAAGTCCGAATTTTTTACGAGTCTTCCGCGTCCGTCCGTCGTCACGTCGCACGTTGAGATTTGAAGAGTACGCAGAAATACCAAGTACCATCATAATATGGCGGTGGTTTGGCCAGTGTGTATCTAATGGTATGGAACGTAGAACCAGTAGCGCTGCTTGCGTGCTTTATTTATGTATTATTCACGCGAATAGATTGACAAGGATGTGAGATGGAAGTGCGATAAAGCTCGCAGACGAGAACGTGAAAATTTCAAAAGAGGAAGCTTAAGAAGTTAGCTTACTTCTCGAGTTCCACCATGATGATACGGTCGAGTTACTTTGTGATGTGGTGGGCTGTGATCACGCTTAGAGGAGGAGAGAAGCTAATGTGATGGTCTACTCGGATGCTGCTGCGGAGTTTTGCCGCTGACTGTGATGTGTAAGAGTAGGCCTGAATGGTGTAGGTATTTGGAGACAATAGTGATATGGTGAGGGGATGAGGAGGAATGAGTCAAGGCTCGTGGATATTCTTATTGGAAACGTCTGCAAATCAAAATCGAGCAACATTTTTCGAAAAATCAGTTTAGAAAAAATTAATCTTTGAAGAATCATTATTCAAAAAAAATTTTTTCAAAATAATATTGAATTTTGAAAAGTCGATTCTCAAAAAATTAATTCACAAAAATTGAGAAAAAAAAACCACTTTTTGAGAAATTGTTTTCAAAAAATCGATGTTTAAAAAAATTTGAAAATTAACTTGGGTAGAGCAACAAAATAAATCGAAAAAAATTTGAAAACCACAATTTTTGTGAAATTGATGAGTAAAATATTTTTTGAATAAATTTTTGAGAAATTGTTTTTTAAGAATTTAATTTACAAAGAGAAATCAATATTTTTTGAAAAATCTGTTTTTAAAAAATCAATTTTTGGGAAATCAATGCCCATAAAACCAGTTTACCTTAAAATTAGTTCCCAGAAAATCAATTATTAAAAAAATTGAATTAAGCACTTGAAAAAAATTATTTTACAAAAATTTTTAAAAATCAGTCTTCAAACTTGCGGGTACTTATCCTTCGAAAATCAATTTTTGAAAAATCAATTGATAAAAAAAATGAATTTCCAAATGAATTTTTGAAGAATGATTGCTCGAAAAACCAATTTTCAAAAATTTATTTCCTAAAAAATCAGCTTGAAAAAATTGTTCTTCAAAAAACAATTGTTGAAAAATCGATTTTTAAAAACCAATTTTGTGGAATTAATCTTCTAAGAATCAATTTTCAGAAATCAATCTTCCAAAAGCTAATTTAAAAAAATCGATCTTTTGAAAATCGATCTTTGAAGAAATTATTTTTTTTTAAAATTGATGCTTAAAACATTGATAATTGCAAATGGAATCAATCTTTGAAGTAAAAAATCAGTTTGGCCATTTATAGACGATACAAATTCAAATTTTTTAAAATCGAACATTTGAATTACCTATTATGCATATTTCTATAGCAACATTTTTTAGAATTGACATCAGAAAGTTGTGATATAAAAATGATCTCTTCGAAGGTTGATTTTCAAAAGATTGATTTTTTTTAAATCAGTTTTTTGAAGATTGATTTTTGAAAATCAATTTTAGAATGATTTTCAAAAATAGATTTTTTAAAAATTGGTTTTCATAGAGTAAGTATTCGACTTTTTCAAAAATTGATTCCTCGAAAAGAAAATCGAGTTGGCATTTGCAATCATTAATTTTTTTGAAATCAATTTTTCGGAGATTGATTTTTCTAAATCAGTTTTTTGAAGATTGATTTCTTAGACTTTTGAAAATCAATTTTTTTAGAATGATTTTCAAAGATAGATTTTTTAGAAATTGTCTTTCATAGAATATTCGACTTTTTCAAAAATTGATTCCTTGAAAGAGAAGTCGAGTTGAAATTTGCAATTACCTATTAATTTTTTGGAAATCAATTTTTAGAAAAATGATTTCTTTGAAGATTGATTTTCAAAAGATCGATTTTCTTGTAATTATTTTTTTGAAGATCGATTTTTTTTACTTTTGAATTTTTTTTTTTTTTTTTGGAATGATTTTCAAGGATAGATTTTTCAAAAATTGGTTTTCGTAGGATATTCAAATTTTTAAAAAATTGATCCAAAATTTAAATTTTAAAAAATTGACTTGCTAGATCTTATGTTTACAAAAATGATGATCTGAGGCTGGAGAAACCCTGAAATTTTCAACAAAAAAAAACCCTTGGCGCAGTCGAATTTTGAAAATCAATGTTGGCATATTTCAAAATGAAACCAAAATTAGAGGTTGTCTAAAATTATTAAAAAAAAGCCTAATCAATTGATCACTTCAACCAACTGGAAAAAATTCTCTCACGAGTCGAAAACGCTCATTTTTCCAATCACTGAAATCAATCGCAGCAGGATTTCTTATTTTTTCCAATTTTATAGCTCTACGAATCCTTGAAAAATATAGCTATACAGAATAGAGGTGATATCTGGAAGGGAGGAGGGGGTGTACGGATCTAGTTTTCTAAATTCCCATGTATAATTTGATGGACGGTTCACCCATATATATGTACCTAGGTATAATACATAGGTAATATATTTTTTGCTATCAACTCGTTTCCTCTTTTACCTGGAAATAGGTAGTGTTGTTGTAGGTGTTATTGAAAGAATACCTACGAGATATGGTACCTTAGCTGAAAACGGTAGACTTATACTCTAGTATCTACATCTTTTCGTTCAGATATACGTATATGTAACGATTATATGCACCCTGAATTTCTCATTCAGGTATACGAGCTCGAGACTACCTACCTATACATACAAGAGAGAACGTCTTTTCTCCATACGAAGACCCTTGCGTGTATAGTGGTACGAATATCGTGGGAAATGCGTTACCCAGGAGCTCGAATTTTCTACCAAACTTACCAAATCATGCTTCACACATCTCAGGGTGAAAGTACCATCACCTACCACCTCTATAGGAAGTCCATCTCTAGGCACACGACAAATCCCTCGTGATTTTTCATTTCTTTCCTTGCCAAAAATGAAATAGGTACTCTGGCAGTGTTTGGAATTTTAAACACGAGCCGGATTAATTAATTATAAGATCTAATCGGTTCGATGTAATTAATTTGGTAAAGAAATAACGCCATTTGAATGTGAAGATGGACCAAGGTCGTCGGTTATTTATTTTTTTTCACGTACGTATAAAAATACGGTATAGGATAATCATGCGGGTCAGATATTGATAGCGGTTTTAACGGTGCAGTGATAGAGATTTTGTCCCACATTTTTGTACTTTTTTTTCTTCTTCTTCTTTATTTATACCTTCTTATACAGGTTCTAATTTTATGTGGATTTTTTTTCTTCGGTTAAAATGCCACGAAATCGGTATAGATACGTGATTGGAATACAGAATTTTTGGGTTCGTTTTCTTATCAGCGTTTATAACTGGTCTTCGGCTACCGCTTGTTTTTGGGATTCCGAATAGGTATAACGTGCAATTGACGATGAGTGAAATTGATTGGCCGATGGTTTGCTGTTATTTTTCGATCGCGCTTTCCAAGACGCTGGTAGATAATTGAAATTGGGTTTAATTAATTAGAAAATATACGACCTGTGAACTCCTTCTGGTTTTTCAAAACCTGTACAGCGCGTATGAAAGGTTGTGACGTATGCGAGTCGAATCAACTGGTACGTACGTCTTTTTATACATACGTATATCTGCTGATATCGATTTTTGCCCTAGTCCTATAGATGCGCCTATTGGTATAGGCACTTTTGTGATCGGGTGATTGTAAATTCGATATACGCGGAGATGAATTTCGATAAAGGTAGCTATAGTGGCGGACCCTGGTAGCACCCCATAATATAAAATATTTTCGCGTATAGTATTTTTGACGCGCGATGGCTACTTACAATGAGAGAATGAATGTCCTACACGGACTCGTATCCTACTGCGAATAATACTGCCGGATAAAGGATGATCGCGTACCCATTGTTGGATCGTTCTACACAATGCGATCGGTGTAGGATTTTTTATACGCGTGGCCGTATCGCCGCGATGAACGGTACAGACTTTTTGTTGAAAGAAAAAATTACCTATAGCATTTTTATACTTGAAAGAAAAATCCAAAATGCAAGCATAAATCGTACAATCATACCATATAGATAGATAGGCATAAAAATACGCAGGAATTCGTACCTACGAGCTATAGGTACGTCTATACGTATGTATAGAGTTGACATAAACATCATATTCGGCCTTTCCTATCAGTACCTCCTGCTGTCCACGGTGTGTCGGAATTTTTTCCACGTCATTTTGAGAAATTCGGATTCGACGTATGTATACGCGAAAAGCAAACACATATCTACATCGCAGAGACGTTATGATCAGTATTTTATTTTTCAGGCTTGTGTTTACCCAACGACGAGCTGCAGTATAATACGATTAGTCGAGACTCGCACGCCTCGTATGTGTATTTGAATTATATTTATCGGCGGTGTTGGCGATACATTACATACCTACTTTGTTGTATGTATTTTCACCATGCTTCGGCGTCGCTCGCGTACACAATTACACGTCGAGCAACGTGCTGGGTACTTGTGTCATCATTAATCGATAATGAGCTTATTGAGATACTACGTATACTTTATCGGTATCGTACTCGGTGTGTATGTAAGTAATCGCACCGCATGTATAAATTACAATGTATGGAAATACGTAGGTGGATAATACGTACGTATCAACTCCAGTGGGTGGTAAAGTTCGCCAATCCGAAAGGTGACAGTTGCGACTTTTTTTTTTTCTAAACTGGTACGTTGACCCGAGTCTATATTTTTCTAGTTTTTCATCCGAGTGGGTATTTTTTTTTTTTTTACAATTCGAGGTGGAAATAATTTGAAAAAAATATTACCAGCGGATATCCTAATGATCGGGTTATGTAACGGTTTAATCGATTTCAATAGAGGATTGTGGGTTACCAAGTGGTTTAGAAACGGGGTTCCGTCGACTTCCACTTCGAACGGTACATCCAAGATATCGGATCTGTTTCCTCGAATATGGTGGTAGTAGTTTTTTTGTCTATTTTTTTGAAGGTTGAAAAAAAGCGAAGGAAGAAAGAGAGACGAAGAAAAAATATGCCAAGTACTAGTTTCGAGCGGATTATCGTGAAACTAGAAATTTTTATTACGACTTCTGTAGCCAAGGTTTCACCGATAAAAAAATTCTAGAAATAGAAAAAATAATTTTGGTGTGTTTTTGAAGATTTTGATCAGGTTCGAGTCGAAATTTTTTTTTTCAAATTTTTCATTTTTCAAGTTTTTGAAAATTTCAAATTTTTTATGAAACATTTTTGTGTGATCAAGTCTAAAAAAAGGATTGAAAAATTTTTAAAAATTTTGGAAGTGCACTAGTTGATTTACAAATTTTTTAAAATATTCGAAAATTTGAAAAATTTTTCAGGATTTATTATTTAATAAATTTAAAAAAAATTTTCAACAATTTTTTTCGGAAATTTTTGAACAATCCAAATTTGAATGTGCTGAAAATTAGATTTGGGCATTTTTCAAAATTTCAATTTTTTATAATTTTCCTAAAATTATCCAAAAATTTTGATTATGCTAAAATTCTGATGTGAGTCCTCCTTCAGTAAATTATAATTTGTTTCAAAAATTACTGAAGAAAAAAATTATGAATACCTATTTTAGAAGTGAATTGAGCCAGTTGATGCGATGGGTAATTCTGAATTTTATGCATTTCTTTGGAATACCTGTGATGAAATTTGAATTTCGTACTCGTTCAAAAGTTGTACTTTTTATGACTCTTCTGAAATTCTTGAAATTTTTATAAATATTCAGAGTGTCCAAGAGTCATACAAGTCATACAAGGTCATAGATTTTCAAAAGAAGTCGTGCAGATAATACAAAGCCATACATTTTGGCTAAGATTCACTCAAAAGTCATACATTTTTTTCGAAATCTGGAAAAAAATCCCATTCACTTTTGATAAGTGATTTAAATTTTCAAAAAAAATCGAAATTTTCGCCCTCGCTTCGCTCGGGGGTTGATGTTTTTCCATTTTTACAATTTTTGTTCACTTTCGCCCTGAAAAGTAATCAAAATGTCCAACAAAAAAATCAAAAATTCAAATGATCTTTACCCTCTTTCAAAGTTGGAAGAGTGTATGGCATTCATTTTGGATTTTTAGTCATCCTTTTGTTCATTTTATTCACTCTGCCAGTCAAATAGACATTTTAGTGAGATCAGGTTGCTCAGGGTTGCTCTAATTTAAAAAATTCTGCGTTTTGATACCTACCTCAGGGGGTCTGGGGGCATTTTTCAAGTCTAGTGATTTTCTAGTGACAGAATTATTTTAGGATAATGGTGGTTTTTTGTGATAGAAATTTAAATTTGAGGGTTACTTGTGGTTTTTTTTTGAAAAAATTATTTGGGGGGGGGGGCTGAAAATGTTGAAAAAGGTCGTGCAAAGTCATACATTTTGGTCGACAAATTTTGTTGACTCCCTGATATTCTTCTATGATTTGGGAATCGGTTGGGCCAAGCTCTGAATTCTTGGAATAGTTGAATTTTGTGATTGTTTTAAATGTGGAGAATATCTGACTTGACTGTGTTTTTTTTAATTCCATAAATTTTCTGAAATTCTTAAAAATTTTGGGAAGTTTTCCCGAATTTTTGAAAAAATTTCCAGTTTTTTCAGACTTTATTTTTTTGAACTGATTTTTTTTCAATATCTTCCTCTGCAATCTTGGCAACTTGAGATTTTTCTTGAATTCTAAATTTTTCAAATTTTACTGAATTTTTAAAAATTTTGCGAACTGAATTTTCAAACACATCAAGATTTTTATGATTTTGAGAAGCACTGAAGGATTATAAATTTCCACAAATTTCCTACGTATTTTCAAAATTTTTAAAAAATGTTTCGACTTTGAATTTTTTTTGTTGAAATTTTTGATTTTTTTTTTTTTTAGAATTTTACCAAAAATGAGTGCCTCACAAATTACGTGTCAGATCATCATTAAGGTGTCTATTAACAAGTCAAGATGGTAGAAAAAAGTTGAGAATTTTGGCCAAAAGTCTTCGAAATAGTCGAGATTTTATTTGTTTGTATCCCATTGAATTTACTGTCAAAAAATGGTGATAGCGTGGAAGAGAGGGTGTCAAATTTTTGATTCGTAGTTAAAATTTAAAAATCTCAAATGAGGAGAGAATGAAAAATTGATTCGAGAAAACAGTAAAAATTTTTAATTCTTCAAATCTGTTAAGACACCCCACCCCACCCAATGATCGCTGCAATTTTACTTGAATTTTTGTTAATTAAAATATGGGTGAATGAGTGCCTTGAAACGTTTGAAAAAATCCCAAATTATCATGAATTTTTCAAAATTTTTGAAAATTTCAAGATTAGCGAAGCTTTATCCAATTCTTCACGAGAATTTTTGAATGAATTATTTCAAAAATGCACTTTGAAATTCTTCAATTTTTTTCTGACTTATCATAATGTTCACCTTCGATTCAAATTACTAAAAATATTTTACTCCTTTGCATGGATTTAGACGCTGATTTGTCCATCTTCAAAGGAACCGTAAAAGAATGCCAAAAAGGATCTTTTGTCTCGTCTGATCTGTTATTTCACCCCATTCCACACGTTTCTTTTGAAAAGTCTGGTCGGAAGTCTGCCACTAGGGCTAGTTTTACGACCTTATGCCATGACATGAGAGGAGCGATCCTCTACGGAATACGTTTAAAAGTACTGCGTCTACAATAATGAAGAGCAGAGCCGAAAAATCAACTCATAGGTGTCGTAAAGTTACCCATCTACTCTTACGATACGATACGATACCTCTCAAGGGAGTTTCACAAGAAAAAGAAACCATTCAAATACTCCTATGTCCAAGTCTCTCCACATATATGCTACCTTGGGAAGATATCAACGACAACCACTATATACGTACGTCTAAATACGTAGGTACACACGTATTCGAATTTTTTACGCCTTAAAAAAAAATCGTTGATCTTTGGCCTTAATTTTAGTCGTTTAACGGACCGAGCGTGTACAAGTCCTAGTCCAGTTAACCGGCTTCATTGTATGGTAGGGTGTTGCCCCGCTCGTACTCGTGTAGTGAGGTATGTGTACTAAGTACATACCATTTTACCCTTTTATAGCGAAAAAAAAATGATAAAGTCCTCGGATTAGTTATTGTACGACGAATAAAAACATTCGGAAGACTGGTTGCGGAGTCTTGTGGATTTCGAACTGGTCAGACTTGAGCTTCTTTAAATCGCGTTTATAAGTCTTTTACAACCAAATGCAACTTATTTATCGACAAATTGCTATCGCAGCTAGTGAAATTGTGCCATTAATGCGCCATACGACGCTCACTTCTCTTCTGTTTACCGTCAAGGTATTTGATACTTAATCTGAGGTGTATGGCATTTTTTATCAGTTTTATTAATCAAATAACGTAGCCGATGCGTTAGCTGTAGGAAGGTAGGCTGTGCCTTGTTATCACCTTTACGAGGAGCCGTCAAGTCACCACGCGAAGGTTTATTTAATCAATGAAGGTTTTTTTTTCAAAAAATCTCTTTACTCTGACGAGTTTTCGTGTAGGTACACGTGCTGGATAAAAATAATGTACGACGTCGAGTAGAAATGAGGCGTAATTCGAGTAGACGAAGCTGTCGCACTAATTATTCCCAAGTGTGCTACGATGCAACCTAAGCATCCACTGCAAGGTATACGACCTACAACGAGGGATGAGAGAGAAACTTGCATCAATCACGTGGGTGCAGGAATGTCACAGTTTTGGAAGAATGAGATGGAGAAGAGAGAAAATAACGCGGTTGTGCGGTGTAGGTATGCGGTGGCTTTTTCATATTTTTATTCCAACTTCATAGACTGTGGCGTTTGGTTTTTATCGCGTTCGCCGCATCGTTTCCCAATTTGAATATCCGTTCTGGGTACCAGCTCTAGGTATACTACATTACGTTGCGGTATAAAATTTATACACATCCGTTTGGCGAAATTTAATTAAATACGCGAAGCTCCTATTCGATTCATTTAACCGGATAAGAAACAAATAAAAATGCCAGAATACCTGGTCCCGAGACTGCATTTCTTCTTCCATACGTGAAAAGAACACTTCCTTCTTCGTCGTATATACTCTACGTATGTATACAAAGCGCGAGGATTTGGTGTTCGACGTTGGATGGAAACTCCTCTCGCTCTTTCTATCCTTATATACTCTTGTCTTCTTTTTCTTCGCCATATTCTTATACTACTACGAGCTCGAAAGAGGGTAGAAATCACACAATACCTGTACGACGACGGATTATTCTCATACAAATTCCTTTTTCTATTCTTTTGCCGATTTCCTCTCTTTCTCTAGCGTGCGTCGTGTCGCTTAGACTTTTATTTTATTTTTATTTTTTACCAACCGGCCATATTTTAGTATCATATTAATACGCTCGGTGATGTGACTGACTGATAGAATTATTCACCTAG